>JASVEL010006291.1:0-226304 GCA_032618575.1 Nicotiana noctiflora
CTTATACATTTTTTATGAAAACAAATAAACAAATTAACGTATTTGATCCCAGTTCAAAGGATTTAGTTGGAAAAGGTGGGATGTTACTTATTCATTTCAATGAACACGGATAAAAAAATATTAGCATAATTATTTCTTGTGGAAAAGAATAACATCTTACTCATGAGACTCTTTTAGATTATACGTATATTATTTTAATTTTAAAAAATGAAAGCTTCACTTACTTTTCAATATTAAAAAAGTGGATCATGTTATAAAATAATAAAAGAACAAGAGCAATATTGCAGAGAAAAAGAGAGGGGAAATTTTTATTGAATTTTGGGATGAATTATAATGGAATAGAACCGACTTAGCTACCAAGTAATAAACCCTATAATCTCTCTAAATATAGACATTCACCATAAATAGAGCTCTATTTATGGAACATAAACTAACGGCTTTTTGTCTCATTTATAAATAATGAAAATCTGCAATCCTTGGAATGTGTAGTCAAGTACTATAAATAATAATTTATTGAATTGTCAGTTAATTATTTTTTAATATTAATAGTTTAAATAAATTTAAATTTATGCATTAAAAATCCTTCTTATTTGAATTATGCAGAAAGTCCTACTATTTAGAACTTTAAAACTGTTAAGAAAGAAAAAGAGTACACATATCAACAATACGTCTTTTGGTTGCCTCGTTAAAAACCTTGCAAGGAAAACCAATGGGACAAAACCTTGTAAGGGAAAAAGAGTGCAGCGCGCATTAACTCCCCCTGATGATAGCATCAATTCACATCATTGAGCCTTCACATTCCAATCTTGTGCACTATCTTCAAAAGATTTTTAGTAGAGATTTGATGAACAAATTAGCCATATCAACTTGAATGAATATATTGTACCTTGAAATCATCATTCTTGATAGATATGTAATATCTTTATAAAATGTCATGAAATGACCTTTTCAATATCTCTATAGAGATTCTCGCTATCATATTATCATGTTTATAGTTATAGCAAGATACATATGCACACAAATTGCACTTAGGATATAGTACTTCATGACCATGAATTTTGTGTACTTTAAGCAATTTAAATTTTTGAGGGAGTATTAAGTCATATAAGCCAAATAAATAGACTTAAGATGCATATTAACATTTCATGTCATGTATAAAAGTGATTGCACATACTATTGACTTTAAACTTTTAAGTGTTTGAACTGCGGGTCCAAAACAACATGTCTTTCATATCATGAAACCAATTCTACTTGAATTATTTTTCTAGATTTAAGATCCTCATCTATACTTAGCGCTATCATAGTGTAACGACCCGACCGTCGTCACGAGAGTTACCGCCCCGTTATCCCCTTATTATGTGTTTCATATTTTTATATCTGTGTTAGAATCTATCGGGTGAATTTGGATCGATTCTGGTTGAAAATAAGGCATATAGCCTTTCTAAGTGAAGCTTGTTTTTGAAAAGTCAACATGCAGTTGACTATGTGGTTAGAGGGTTCAGATGAGGATTTTGGTGATTCAGTTAGCTTCAGGAGGTGATTTGTGAGTTAGGGGAGTGATCGGAATTGAATTTGGAGGTCCGATGTAGAAATAGGCTTGAATTGGCTAAGTTGGAATTTTGGCGAAATACGGTCGATATGTGAGATTTTGATCCGAGAGTCGGAATGGAATTCTGATATTTGCAATAGCTTTGTTAGCTTATTTTGGGTATGTCTGCAAACTTTCAAGTCATTCGGACATCGTTTGTTCGGATTTTTGATAGAATGTAGGTTTCAGAAGTTTTAGTTGAAACTTAGGCTTGAATTCGCCTTAATTTGATGATTTGTATGTTTAAGGGTATGTTTTTGTGATTGGAACAAGTTCGTGTGATGATTTAGAGTGGATTTGTATTTTTGGTTGAGGTCCTGGGGGCCTCGAGATATTTTCGGAAGGTGAAACGGAAGAAATTTGGAAGTTAAACTACTGGTATTTTTGTTGCAGCAGTGGTTTCCGCTTCTGCGGAAGGGAGACCGCAAAAGCGGATCCACAGAAGCGGATGATTAATCACAGATGCGAGCTTAGGGGTGGCTAGCGAAATCCGCAGAAGTGGGTGCCTCGTCGTAGAGGCAGGCCCGCAGAAGTGGGCAATGGTCCACAGAAGCGGAAGTTAGCGGAGTGGGGAATCTCGCAGAAGCGGAGGAATTTCCGCTTAAGCGGCCTCGCAGGAGCGAGAGTAGAACCGCAGAAGCGGTTTGGGATATTAATGAGTGTCGCAGAAGCGACCAGAATTCTGCAGAAGCGGACAGACGGAAGCGGTACTATGGCCGCAAAAGCGCAAACACCTGGGGTTTTATGACTAGTGTTGTTTTAAAATTTCAGTAGAGAAAAATCATTTGGGGCTTCGAATTTAGAGACGAATTTGGCGATTTTGAGGAGGAAACTAAGGAATATCATTAAGTAAGCACTCTTGGACCCAAATTATGTTAATATATTGATAAACCATGGATTTAATCTCTGAAAATGGAGGAATTTAGGTGTAAAAATAGAGGATTTTGCTATAAGCCTCGGAAATAGAAAATTGATGATTTGGATAGGCAAACAGATTCCGATTTTGATAAACTTTATATGTATGGAATCGTGGCGAGATAAGGATTCTGAAAATGTGACTTTTGTAATTTTTCAAGGAGCGGGCTCGGGGGTCGGGTTTTGGCAACTTCGTATTTTTTGGTGTAATTCGAGTTAGTTCGATTGGGTTATGTTCCTTTAGCCTATTTTGATGTATTATTATTGGTTTTGATCAAATTCTGCACCAGTGGAGGCCGATTCTCGTGGCAAGGGCATTGCGGGCAAGTTTTCGAGCCGATTCGAGGTGAGTGATGGGTATGAATGATGACCTGAGGGTTTGAAACCCCGGTATATCACTATGTGATGCTGTATTGAGGCAAGACACGTACTCTATTGTGAGTGCGGGGTCGATTGTGATTGGGGACTATGGCTTAGTCCGACTGTGTAGTATTATACTGTGTTGTTTGCTATAAATGAGTCGGTAAACCTCCTACTTGGATGGTTGTGAATATCTTTGGGCTGTAAGCCAGTTATTTGGATCCCGTGAGGAACGTTATCATTGCTTCTATGATTATAGCATGTTATCTTGATATCAATCCTGAGCTAAATACTGTCTAAACTGGTTTTCCAAATTCTGGTATTTCTGAAAACGGTTTTCTACTATTATTGATAAAAGGAGATTTCAAATGATATTTTCTGTGCTCATGAGACTTGCATTGCATGTAGCTGGACTAGTAGTGGATAGGGTTGCCGCAGCATATCACTGATATTGCGCTTGGGCTGTAGGAGTCCCTCTGGAGTCTGAACCCCCATAGTGAGTGCGGGTACCCAAATGAATCGGGCTATGCATTGTAGCGGTCATGTTCATGCATTTGCATTGCATTTAGATATATCTGTTGTACTGTTTTAGCTGTTATTGTGTTATCTGAGACTTATACTGTTAAAAATGGTAAAAAGAAGGTTATTATATAGCTTTGCTTAGTGAATTACTGGGTATTTTTTTACCTTCAATGTATTTATCCGTTCTTATTGCCACTGAGTTGGAAGTACTCACACTACTCCCTGTACCTTGTGTGCAGATCCAGGTACATCACAGCAGGGTTGACTCCCCAGATGCTTCAGAAATCATACCGGACTGTCGAGGTAGTTGCTTAGCATCCGCAGGACCTGACTTTCCTTGTTATCCTTTGTCATTTAGACTTTTCCGCATTTGTTAGATACAGTTTGTATTCAGTATCACTATTATATTCTTGGTAGAGTCTCGTGACATATGACTCCATATCTGTGGGAGGTGTTATACTGTTTTGGGATATTGTTTTGCAAATTATGCTAAAAATATCGTGTTTCTTCTATTGTAGTTAATGCTTTTGAAGTAAAGCGAGAGCTGGTAGCTCGTTATTGTGCAAGATTGGTCAGGCTGGCCTAGCAATATGCTGGGCGCCATTACGACTGCGTTTTGGGGTCGTGACACATAGATGTCGTCGATGAACATTTTATATCGGTTCCAACCTCCTTATTTTTCATAAATACGTAACATAGAGATTTCTTCATTCATATTTTCAGGTACCCGAATCTCTCATGAGATTTTATGAAGTGTTATGTCATGTGATCTTCCAGATCACGTGCCTTATCTATTATGATCATTTTGGTCATTTGCTCACCTTCTTTATCAAGAAGTCCATTTGAAACCAATCTGTCTATATGCTTTAAGCATATCATATACTTTGTCCTTCTAGGACTTAATATGACCATTTGCAATGAGAATATAGTTACTTTCTTTGGGTCAGCAAATGCGTCTGGCATGCTTTACAATAAATTGCACATGAATTATCCTTTTATGAACTTCAAGTTCATATTATTTTATTTAAGGATTTAGATGTATAAATGATAATTCATTCCACATAACTTTTTCTCAATTGTTTATCATGTCCCCCCTCATGATAGAAAAACTAACTTGTTTTCTCAACTTTGAGAATTCATCTTTGTGCTTTATGGGTTAATCAAAATATACATCGTACATTAATAATAATAAGATGGAATTATTTGGTTCCTGACCATGAACAACTTGTTATGGGAGAAAATAATATACTTTCGTATATAATGTATATCAAACTGATATACAAAACTTTGTTCTCATAAACAATTATTTAGCTATTAAGTGGAGACACTCAATAAATTATTTTGCTAAATCAGCTGTGATGTAGACTAACTTATCAATATGAACTTCTTGAATAGAAAATTTAGAATATGCTTTAAATTAAATTATTGAGCAAGTTACCTCGCAAACACCATGTTGCGGGTTAATAATAATCGCACATGTAACCATCTCATAGATGCATCTTATGTGGTATACATGGCAGGTGAATGAGCCCATATTCACCTTTGATATTTCCAGCATTCATGTGATACAATCCCAATTTTAGTTGATCTATTAATTAATGAGAACAAGCAATATAAGAGAAATCGTAAAGAACTTTCTAGTTCTTTAATATTTACCCATGTGAATTCTCTATTATTTTTGCACGCCAAACTTAAATTGATATGGCTAAACCAGTTATGCCAAATGAATAAATTATCAATATTGATACACTTCATATTTACACGATGACATGTGCAATTATTAATAAACTCAAGTTTATTATGATATGAGTTTTTATATCAATAGACATCCACTTTATTGTGGTATTCTTTTATATGTGTAGTACAAACTGAAGAATAAAGCGGGTAGCTTTTCACATACATATTATCCCACTATAAGTTATAGTAGTAGAAGATATTATATTTTTTCTTTATTTATAGTCTCAATATAATCAGCCACTTTCGCGTATACTTTGGAAACTGAATAAGTTTCTTTGAGACCTACTACAACACAATACCTTATTGGTAATCAATTGTGTTTCTTCAAAATAGTATAATTGGCTCTTGCAGAGTTCTCAATTAATCTTGGTACTATCACATATTCATCAACATCCATATGGTGTGAATATCTCTTTTAAATAGGAAGTTATACCATTATGGTCATGGTCAAAATTATATGCAAGATCTGTTTTTTGCATAAGTGTTATTCTTTAATAATCACATTACCCAAATATTTTGGCATGCAATAGGTACGTGACCAATGACCATTCATGCCATAATAATGACATTATTTTCTTATATCATCTCAAACCTCTTTTTAGAGGTAAGTGCGGTATATTCACTACCACTAGCAGGTTCATATTCTTTGAAGAATGAATATGTATTCATAAATCAGATGTTGTCACATTCACATCATGAATGGAACATAATCATCTATATGTGCTTTACAAAATCTCATGTCAAATCGATGACAAATATTTTTCACAGAGTGAAAGATTATTTTGAGAATATTTATTGTTCTCATTACCACAAATGATGACGATTATAATTTCGTCTATTGCCACGTCCACATCCATTGATACCTTCATGGTAATAATTTTGTCTTCTTTCTGACTTATCATATATTGCTGTCACATTCTCTTAAAGGAATGAGAATGGAGCAAATTCAATGGGACGAATTTTCAATAGATTGCCCACAATCATACATGAATTTGATCATGGCAAGGCATCCGAATTTTACCATTTCAGGTGGGTGTAATTTCTTACAAATTCCAGAGTTATAATCAAATTTTGTTGTCTTTGCTTATATATAAAATCAAATTATAGAATTTCAAGAATTTAAAATAGAAAAATAAAGTAAAATACTTACATTAAATCCAGAATTTAATCATGAAGTTCATAGAATAATTGACAATTATTATGCTCAATCCCAAAGCTTCTACTCAGTTGGTTAGAGGCTCGTGCTGATAACGTGTTATAAAACAATAAAGCAATAAGAGCAATATTGCAGAGAAAGAGAGGGGAGAAATTTTTATTGAATTTTGGAATGAATTACAATGGAATAAAACCCTCTATTTATAGGGAGAGGTTGACTTAGCCACCGAGTAATAAACTCTAGAATCTCTCTAAACATAGACATTCACCATAAATAGAACTCTATTTATAACAGATCCCAATATATTACGTATTTATACACCAAGCACATTTTTCATGGATTCTTTTATTACATAGATTGGAATTTTAAGTCATAAATTCCGAGAATTCTTTTTACAAGAATTAAGGAATACATGTAGAAGATAATAAATGTCACATATTGTAGACATCGAAATTTTAAGGGATCAAGCCAAATCTAAAATTAAAGAAACTATAGGACTCTAGAAATCCTAGGAGTCTATTAAGGTTTCTTGGAGGTTACTCTACCCTAAACCCTAACTCACACCTATATAAAAGGATACATATTTCCTTGTAGAGGTATCTCAAAAATTCCATAAACTCACGGGATACTTATAAAGATACCAAATATGACCGGATACTTCTTGACAATGAAATGGTTCAAGAAGCCGGAGATCAAATACATCCAAGAGGTTTACATCATCCTTACATTCGAGAAATACCATGAGAGAAGAATCAAGGGAGAAATAAGATTGTACCCCATCATTTTATCAATAAAATTATATTTCTTCATATTTATTTTTGTATCACATATAATTTGTGGTAAAATTTTATAGAGCTGTGGTTAGACCTGCCATGTTGTATGGGGCGGAGTGCTGGCCGCGAACTCTCATGTTCAGAGAATGAAGGTTGCGGAGATGAGGATGCTCAGGTGGATGTGTGGACTCACCAGGTTGGATAAGATTAAGAATGAAGTTATTCGATAGAAGGTGGGAGTGGCCCCGGTGGATGAGAAGATGCGTAAAGCGAGGCTCAGGTGGTTCGGGCATGTGCGGAGGAGAAGTCCTGATGCCCCCGTCAGAAGTTGTGAGCGACTGGCGGTGGTCGGCGTGAGGAGAGGCAGAGGGAGGCCTAAGAGGTATTGGGGAGAAGTGATTAGGCATGACATGGCTAGGATGCATATTTCCGAGGACATGGCCCTTGATAGAAAAGTCTGGAGGTCTAGTATCAGGGTTATAGGATAGGGGCTCCTAGAATTTTTTGTACTCCTTTCCCGGGTGTTGGGTGAGGCTTGTCAGGGCGACTCATAGATGATTCGTGCATTGGATTGTGTCCCCATTATGTTAGTTATTTATGGTAGCTACTGTTTGATATTATTGCATGCTATTTTATGTATAATTCTTATGTTTAGACAATTATTTCTGCGATTTTCTGCCGGAATTACTAATGCTATTTTATTTTTGTTTTTGTTGTTGCTTTCCCTTCCCTTCTCTAAGCCGATGGTCGATTAGAAACAGCCTCTCTACCCTTTTGGGTAGGGGTAAGGCCTGTCTACATATTACCCTCCCCAGACCCCACCTTGTGGGACTATACTGGGTAGTTGTTGTTGTTGATGTTGTATATAATTTGTGGTAAACACGTATATCATAGTGTTGCAAATAAAAACCCCTTGAAAATAAAGACAAAGTTACACTCTATGTCCAGTCGGCCCATTTTTAAACACAAAATAGCTCATATTTTGAAACTTTACCCGGTATAGCCCATTTTGTAGATAATGCATAGCCCATTTTCATTATTTAATCTAGTGACAACCTCATTTATCCTTCTTTGTTCTTTCTTCAACTTTTCACCAAAATTTATATGCTTCTTCCTCTTTTAACTTCAGCAGTCATTCTCTCATTCAACCTAACAGGAAGGCTTTTTCCATTATTGTATTAAATATCTCCTCAAGCAGACTACATTATTATTTCTATTTGGAGTACTCTTTTTTTTTTGTGCAAAGTGAGTTTTGTTAAGACAAAATGTGTTTATCCTCCATTAATAATTTTTTGTTTCTTCTCAAATAGCTGGAAAGTGGTTGAAGACCTGCAGACATCCTCCATTTTTTTCCTTCAACTTTCAAGGTAAATAGGTCGATGATGAAGTGAGTGAAGTCATCGGAGAATGAAAAAGAGGTCTTGTGTTGTATTTAGACAATTTCAAGTTCTTGAGGTGATGTTCCAGCTTTATCTTCCTGTATAAAATAATTCCATCTCCATCTTCTCTCCTCTTTAATTTTCTGATCTAACCTCATCTGAAAAACTCTCTTTTGATATTTTGATACTGAAACAGAGGTGTAATATTGAACATAAGATGTATTCTGGTATAAATATTGTATAACCACTATTTATGCACACTTATACATTAATGTATAAGTGTGTATAAATATGTATAATTATGTATAAATATATATAATTATATATAAATGTATATATATGTTCATAACATCACTTATCTTCTTCTTCTATTTCTCTTATTCTTTTGATATACATTATTATAGATTCCATATACAAGTATATACATAGTTATACATCATTATACAAGTACTGCATATGTATAATCAAATTAATTTTGTTTCATGCGTTTCTTCCCTTTTCTGGAGTAATTCATGTATAAATCTACTTTCTCTGTTGATTCTCCGTCAAATCACGAACTTGCAGCATTTGTTTTTAAATTTTACCATATAAGTAAAATCAGTAAAAAAAATTGGGGGACAACTTGCAGCAGTAAAGATAAATTAGGAGAGAAATATCAAAATTATATGACAAAAGCATTATAAAATCTCATGTCTTCATCTAAATCCCTATAATTGTCCTGATTAAACTCCGTTGCCGAGTAAAGAAAGTTAGAAAATACTTTTTTTTCAAATATTAGCCGATTATTTTTGGGCTATAGATTTGTAAAGTTATGACTGGGCTATTATGTTGCAAGTCAAATATGTGAGTTGTATTTATGTGAAATTATCACGAAAATAAAGGCATAACTCTTATGGAAAAATCACGCTTAATTATTGGACAATTATATTTCCATTTTTTAATTATTGAACAATTATTAAAGTAGCAAAATCTTTCAATTGATCGAATGATAACATACGCCACTAACGTGCACCACAATATACTATCGTACGCACTTTCCTCTTCCTCTTTTCCACCTGAAAAACAAAACCCCCCTAATCACCACCCCACCCCCCTACTCTCCCCCACCCCCACCACCCACCCTTTTTCTCTAACATGCACCATCACCTCCTCTCTTCCTCCATTACCATGGCCCCCCCTTCTTCTTCCCTCTCCAAACCCCTAAAGAAACCCTCAAATCCAAATTCCCCAAATTGCTCCTCCTCCTCCCTCTGTAATCACTCCCCTTCAGCTACCCTTGACCTTCTCATCTTCGTTCTTGTTCTCTTCTCTGGTACTTTCCTCATAATCTCCTACTTCTCTTACATCTTCAATTCCCTTTCCCTCCTTTTCCCCTACCCACTTACCCTAAATGTCGACGTTTTAACAACCCAGTACATCTTTTACGCGTTCTTCTTCGTTGTTTTCTTCGTGGTGGTGATTTCATTCGAGATCTGTTGTGGGTTTTTCGGGTTGTTTAGATCGAGGAAATGTGGGAAACCTGGGTGTAAAGGGTTGAGAAGGGCTATGGAATTTGACTTGCAATTACAGGGTGAAGAGTGTTTTTTAAGATCTGGTGGGGGTGATAGTAGTAGTAGTAGTAGTAAAGCTGTGAGAGAGATTAATGAGTTGCCTTGGAAAGGTGGGAGTGAGAATAACCCGGATTATGAGTGTTTAAGGGCGGAGTTAAGGAAAATGGCACCCCCCAATGGACGTGCAGTGTTGTTGTTTAGGTCTAAATGTGGATGTCCTGTTGCTAAACTTGAAGGTTGGGGCGCTAAACGAGGGCGTCGCCATAAGAAGTAAGTAGCTTCTGTTTTGCTTTAACTATTTACTTTTTGTTGATTGTGTTTTGGTTTCAGTCTCACTACTCATTGTATAGATGATTGTACTTTCAAGCACTGGTTCATTCTAACTGATTGGACAATGAAATCAGTAATGGTCACTTAATCAATTATAGATTAAAAGGTGCTGCGCTGGTTTATTTTGATTGTGACTGATGGTGCTGAGACTTGTATATAAAAGTTAGAAAAGAGAAGAAAAGTGATAGTGATGATGAGTTAGTAAGAGTTTTTATGAGAGATTTATAAATCAGGGTAATGCGGCTTGTATTTTGTTGGGCTTTTTTGCTTCTGGCAAGCGGTTAAGATGTTAGACATCTAAGTGTAGTGAGATAATGTGGCTTGTATACCTGAGTTCGTTGCTGATTGATTATGTCCATAACAAAGTGATTAAGTTCGACGAGCTTGCGCATAACTCGATTAATATACCGGGTAGTTGCTACCTTTCACCATTACAAATTCCGGATAACTATATCCATCAAAGAATATATAGATGAGAAGAAATACGTTAGCTGGTGATTGTAAGGCTTACTAGTTGACTCAATGGCAACGACTTGTCAAAGAGAGTATTCGATCAACTACTTCATAATTGTCTTAATAGCAAACTAGGTTGAACCGACTTATGAATCCTTTGAATCCATTCTGCTTTATTCTGGTCCATTTCATTCAGATACTAATGATTTGTCTTTTAAGGCAAACGAGGGATTCACCAAAACTAGAAACTCTCTCAATCTTAACATATCCGTACTTTTTCTTTTATTTTCTTTTGACAAATTAGACACGTCCCTTGATCAAGTCCTGTCAACACCAATCTAATATACGTGTAGCAATAATAACAAAGCTTTAATCCCAGCTAATTGGCATAACAAATATGGATCCTTTGATTCCATAAGTCTCTGTGCTTAATTAAGTCTTGTAGTGGATCCGAAATAGTACTTATTTTGAGAAAATGTCCCTTTAATGTGATTTTAGATCTACCCTTCCCCTTTTAGTACCTTTATTCATCATTGTGTCGAACCTATGGAGGGTGCATATGAAGGTCTACATACTTAGGATATGGCTAAACCATCCAAACGACCCTCTCCTTGCATATTATCTATATAATTTGTCTTTTTTTTGCTCATTTAGAATGCTCCCTCATAGTTCCAGCTTTTCATTGACATCTTCATTAGTTTCGTCAGTTAACTAATACCATTTGCAAATAACATACAGCATGAAGATCATCTTGTATGCTATTAGTTAATTCATCCATAAATAGGGTAAACGAATGTTGACTCAAGGTAGCCCCTGGGGCTTTGGTTCAACGGTACATGTATTATAAAGCGAGATGTGTGGTAGGCACTCGTTATGTTTGAATTTTGGGTGCTGAGCTGAGTCTATTATTTAACTGGAGAGCTTCGAAACAAAACAAAAAAACAGCAAAACTCTCGATCATAAAAAGGTAAGTATCGCCTCTAGGAAAGTTCCTAATGTCAACCCACGTATGTGGGAACTTCGTTGGATTTCTTCCCGCACTTCTTACCCTTGAGACCGCTCATTTTTTTTAACTTATCAAAATAAAAATATCCTTTCTTGTGAAGGAATAGTATCCTGTTCAAACTAAAAAGGAAGTATTGGGAACCAACAGATGTTATGGTTCATTTTGCTACCATTTTATGACCTTTTAAACATCTTTTTTATTTTATTGACTTTCGTGAAGTCGGGTTGACATTTTAGGAATAGCAAGTTAAATGTTCTGTGTGCTAATCTATTGTCCAAATTTATGAGAAGTGCATGTAAAGTTTGTTGCAAATACAAGTGTTAACTTGTAAGATATTGCCTTTCTGTATATATAACCCTAAGTGGAATGCACGTCTGATGCAGCAGCGAAATGTCTTATAGATCTGCTAATTCATGAGAGAAGGTTAAACTTTAGGGGCTTCAAAGATTGTGTGTTTTCCAATGTGATGTTAGTACTTGGGAGAGTTATAGTGATATAGACAAGATTGCAGAAGCTCCAAGGGATACTTTGCAGTCTTCAGGCTGAACGTGGATTGGTATCGGAGTGGACTTCCACGAGTATTACATTCTTTTGTTTCTTAGTTCTCAGTTAATTGGGAATTCTAGTGTATACTTAACGTGCTTGTTATAGTCCTTGATGATTTTGTTTTTCTTTTTTCTTTCTTTTTTTCAAAGGAATTGCATTTCAGTAATGAAGCTTTCTACAAATATAATGCCACTAAAGCCAGATTTATAGGATCTCTAAAATATATCTGGCATTATCTTTTCTTAACCTTTTAGACAATGATTGCATTATTTAAAAGTCACAATCCAAGATTCCTAGGAGTACATTCCTTTGTACAAGTAGTAACTAGTAAGTCATTTTCACCAATTAGTAGGCAATTCATACTATCTCAACATTCCCATAGCCTTTATGGTGTATGATTGAATGCCATGGATGAATAATATCTGATTCATTGTTCTGTCGGTGCTTGTGAGCATCATGATGTAAGATAAAGCAGATCACTGCTGGCGCTCTTCATTTATGCTTATGTAATTCATAGATGATTCCATTTCAGCTCTAATAACGTTGGTTATCAGATGTGAACTTCATCAATTTAAGACTAACTGAACCTGTTGTGGATTTGGCAGTTGGTCGCTCTGTCAGTTTAGGATAAGTCTTTGAGGTAGTGATGGATTTGTTGTGAAGTTTACGTGAATATAGAAACTGAGCTCCTAGATTTTGCCAACAAACACTTGGTGATGGCCCAGATTCTTCCTTTCAGTTGATGGTATCATGATATTGTTGTATAACAGTGCACCTGTATTATTAGAAATTTAATATGCTAAGTTCTTCGCTGAAGATCCAAGGTAGAGGTATGTGATTAAACGAAGTTGATAATGAATCTTTAGTATATTGCAGGTAGAACATCCGTTAATATAATCATGTGATCTGATGCTTTAGGAATATATTTTATCTATGTTGGTTTTTACATAGCGATGTCGTATTTTATCAAGTCATGGGTTACACAGTGCGTTATAGTGGGATCAAATATCAAGAGGCAGTTGGAAGGGTTAGTCCATGCAACAAATCTGGTGAGAAATAATAGAGAGACGGAAAGTCTTACAAAGTTTTTGACTGTGGCCATCTAACTAGTCGTTCTATTTGAAGTTGTTTGTTGGACCTAGTATAAATATGTCTAACTAGTAACTACCATTCTGGTAAGTAATATGTCCGAGTGCTTTGATAAGTCTTAACTTTTTGTTGTAGCAGATAACTTGATATACTTTCTGATCTGTTTTAATTTTGGCAAGCTCTCAAGTCGTTTAGTTCCTTGGAAATTTGATGCACTTGGCTTTTGCTTGATTGTTTTCTGTTGCGAGTGATCTGTCCTTTGTCCCAGAAAAGTTCTAAATAGATTCAGAAGAACTGTAAGAGTTCATTTGGCCTGAATCGGAAATTTGAAGACCGTATTTGATGGAATTATATTGAAAATGATGATGATCGACTGATTGGAATCTTTTTTTTAAAAAAAAAATTGGTCATACTGTCAAATACTCCCCTCGTTACATTAAAAAGCAATTAAACTTGTATTTGATTATTGGTAAATCCATACATTGCATGCTATTTGGAACTCGGGAGCAAGTTGTGTTATTTGGCTTTTTGGTAGCAACAATTTCTCAATTTAATCCTCCTAATATATAGGTTATATTCGATCATACTTTGACCAACGGTATCCCTAGCTAGTTTCTTGTTTAGAATCCTGATACTGAACTGTTTTCTTCTGAATTCACATCCTTGCATGGTTTCTACATTCTCAATCTGTTGCGTGTGTGATGATAAATTTTTTTACCTACTTGGCCCATCAAGTACGACAACAATAAGTGGGGACTGGGACTTCGTCCATCAAGTGTTGTAACTTATTTCCTTTTGGCCGCCTTCCAGATTTTCATTACTGTTTATGCCCTTTCCACGATGACTGACTGATAAATTTGTTGATCTACTGCAGGACTCTGGCTCTTAATGGTAAAGCAGATAATCGCTGAATGTTGATCATCGCACGTCGGGATCTAATTCATTACCTTCTGAATTTCAGAAGCACGGGAGATTGATATTGTGTTCTGAGCCATTTTTTAAAAGATCCCATTGGCACTTACTTTAGAACAATGCTCAATGTGTACAAACTATAGCCAGAACTTTTTCTTTCCTCAAGAAGCGTATACCATAGAACATGAATATTACATAATTCGCAAGTCACATTATCAAATAAGGGATGACATATCTTTCCTCCCTCATTACCCGTCAAGTTGCAGAAAGTGGTGGAATGGTTTTTCTCTCGAATATTTTCCTCTCCCAACGTTCTTAATTTTCCTCTCGACATGTTCATTCTTATAAAAAGTTTCCTACATTTGACATGTTGAACCTGTAGTTTGCTATAGTATTATCCAACTTATAGCCGGTTTGGCCTATAAGCTTCTTTTGGGGCAGAAGTATTTTTTTTGGTCAAAAGTACTTTTTTTCTAAAATTAAGATGTTTGGTCAAGCTTTTAAAAGGGAAAAAAAAGTGTTCTGAGGAGAAGCAGAAGCAGTTTTGGAAAAGCGGAAAAAGTAACTTATTTTCAAAAGCACTTTTTTAAAAAATGCATTTAAAGTAGTTTTTTAAAACTTAGTCAAACACTAATTGTTGCTTAAAAATACTTTTGAAATTCATTACCAAAAACAAATTGCTTCTCATCAAAAGCACTTTTAAAAAAGTTATTCTCAAAATAAGCTGTTTTTTTAAGCTTGCCAAACTATCGTGTGCCTATTGGGTAGGGGTGTACATAGGTCGGGTTGGTTCGGATTTTGCAATTACCAAACCAAACCAAGTGTATCGGGTTTTTAAATCTATAGATCAAACCAAACCAACAAAAGTCGGGTTTTTTAATATCGGGTTTTCTCGGGTTTCTCGGGTTTTTCGGGTTTTTCGGGTTTTTCGTTCCGATAAACTTGTGCTCCAAACTATGTATAGTTGCCAAGCATGAAATGGTAATAAATAGACTTAATTCATCTGGGCAAGAAGTTTCATTGCCTTTCAAGGAAATATGTTTAATGCTTCTATTGCAAGAATGAATAAAACATTCACTGTTGCCATTGGATTGCGTGGGGCCACTTGAACCAATTTAAATATAGATTAAGTTGGTTACTACACAACAAAAGTAAAGTTGTTACAACAATCAGGAGAAATACAGGTATGGGCTTGGATATCAGTATATCTCCCATTATGTGTATACATACATCACCAGGAATGGCGAGTACTTCTCCGTAGCTTTCTGCGAAAAGGCCTGCATGCCTCAATGCTAAGATCAACTGCAGCAGCAAGCGCCATGAAAATGGCTGCATCTTCCACACAGGTGATGTGTCGCATAGCAAGTTGCACGGGGGGTTTGCTGCATTTCCCTTCCCCTTGCACTCGACAGCAAGAATGAATAAAACATTCACTGTTGCAAAATCCTTATATCACAAAAGAACAACTCAATATAGCATCTAATAATTTTGATTTCAAACTCGCACCTGCAAAAACTGAAACAGCATGTTTCCAAAATAGTTGAGCATGTTTCCAAAATACTTGTAAATATTACAACCACATGAGCATGTTTAAAAGAGAATATATTAAAGTCTAAGAAGTTGGGCATCTTAGTAGATATTACAACCACATGAGCATGTTTCCAAAATACTTGTAAAGGCATAATGACCTTCCAAAAATAGTCATGAAGCAAATTGTAGTTAATCATCCCTCTAATCAATCCTCAAAGGTGAGTCTACATATTTTGGAAAAAGAAGAAGAAGAAACAATTAACATATTTAAATATTAATTAATGTAAAAAATAACTATACACATTAACAATTAAATATAAATTATTACCTTCTTCAATTTGCTCAATTTTCTGGACTTCCTCTAACATGTCTTCAAACTTATATTCCTTGGAAGGTGATCGTATCCGTTGTTGAGTACAAATAAGTGCTTCCACAGTTTTTGGTGATAAAGAACTCCTATAAGAATCCAAAATTCGACCACCTGTACTAAAAGCAGACTCCGATGCAACAGTAGAAATAGGAATAGAAAGAACATCCCTTGCAATCTTTGAAACAATTGGATATTTACTAGATGAAATTTTCCACCATGCCAAGATATTAAAATCTTTGATCTTCACCACATCATCCATCAAATATATCTCAAGATCATATTTTTTTTTTAATATTTCCCCCATCTTCCAAAAGTTTCTCCCACTTTGATTGCAACAAATCACCAACTTCACTCATACTAGTATCGCCTCCAATATTGTCACTAGAAGCCTCGAAAAAAGAATCATTGTAGTTATTATACAAGCGAGTTAAAATGCTTACCACATCTTCGGACTTCAATCTTCCCAACAAAGAACCAAATGCATCAATAAGAATGAAGTTCACATACTTCATCTTGTATCTAGGATCCAACACAACAACAACAAGCAATAACATATTCATATCCTCAAACTTACCCCAATATTTCTCAAGCTTACTTTTCATTCTTCCTGCCATATCACTCAAAGTACGATCATCGTTTTTGCTATGCTTTATAATAGCATTTCGAAGATTGAAAAATTCATGGAAGAAAGAGTTGGATGTAGCATATAAACTGCCTGAAAATTTTAAAGTTGTCTGATAGAAAATATTAAGAAACTTTATAAAAGCTTTCACATTCTTCCAGTCGTCTGCAGATGGATTTCCTCTTAAAGCACTTATTTCTCGACAATACTTTTGATATTTATGGTCGTCCACATACATTTTTGTAAAGGCTTTTTCAAATTTTAGAGCTGTATCTAACATTGTATATGTGGAATTCCATCTTGTTTCAACATCAAGACTTACAAGACCATGAGTATCTATCTTAGCTTTCTCAACAAATGACTTGAAAGAAGCAAACCTTGAAGGAGAAGACCTAACATATTTTACCGCATTTCTTACATGAGTAATGGGATCAATTTGTTCATCTAATCCATCTTTTACAATCAAGTTTAGAATATGAGCATTGCATCTAACATGCAAAAACTCATTTCCAAGTATTACCCCTTTCCAATCATCAATACTCAACTTCGAATGCTTAATGGCAGCATCATTAGCACTTGCATTATCCAAGGTCACTGTAAACAAGTTCTCAATGCCCCAGCCAAATAAACATGCTTCAATTCCCTCTGCAATAGTCTCACCTTTGTGATCCGGTGTTGGAAAAAAGTTTAAAATAAACATGTTTCAATTCCCTTTGCAATAGTATTGGGCATGAGCGGATGTAGTTAATGGACTTGTGGTTCATCCGAAACTAGTTTGGCTCAAATTCAGTGTGTGTACTAAACATGAGTAGAGTTGGAACCTAGTCAAATGGGTTTGTGCTAGAATTCGGGTTTCGACCTCCTCCTATGCTATTTGGAACTTTTCACAATCAAATATCAAAAGTTAGTTCATGACAATATTGGCACGGCTTATATAAGAATTTCATTATACCCATAGCCATAGTCATCTATGTACAGGAGTTGTAAGGCCAGAAAATTGTAAAGATGAAATATAAAAGAGCCAATTTTGAAATCTAAGGTTTGTTGCAGCATTATCTTGTTTGGTTTCCTTTTTTTTTTTTTGGGGGTTGGGGGGGGGGGTGGGGGTGTGTGAAGGCAATGGCTCAAGTAGAAAAAAATATTTGAATGAAAATTAAATTCTTACACCTACAAATTGTAAAATGAAGTGCGAATTTTTTCTTCTTCTTTTATTTTATTTCAACGTGGCAACCACATTATCAATTGTTAGAAACATTGGTAGGATAAAATATAGTAGTAAAATATGAGAAATTGTTTAAACTTTTAAGTCAAAGTTATTTGTCTATTCTCTTAAGAAGGAAGTTCACTCTATTTATAATTCAACTATACAAGTTGAATTATACAAACAAAATGGATCCTTTGAGCATCTAACTTTTTTGATAGAATAACCAGAAAAAACAATTCTCCAAAGTTATGTTGTTTGTGATTACGTGAATAATGTCAAAGGTGTTAAATGACTTGTTTGGTTTTCTATAGTTAACCTAACAAAATGTTTTTAAATAGTCAATCTTTCTCTCCTTAAAGGTGGTAAACAATTGGTTGTTGCTTAATACCAAAATATATAGTATTAAGTACCTTAAGACTGTCCGTATCAAGTAACAAGTGAATTGAAATAATTATTACTTCTGTCCCCAAGGGTTTTGGTTCAATAGTAAGAATGGAACACAAACTGTCACTGATCGGAGCTTAAGTTCAAACAAGCAGTATAAGAGCTTAAGGACGGACTATATTCTCCCAAATTACCTAGCTTATCCAAATTGAAATGGAGTATTTTAATTCTTCAAATTTATTTGTCAAATGATCTGCCAGACATTCCCTCCTTAAGGCGCCAGATTTTGTTTGAGTGGAACCAAGAAAGTATTCCATGGTATCATGTGATGATCATTGGATTTAGACACAAGCCATCCTTTCACTTTCTTGTTCCAATATTTTCACTCTTCTTTCCTTCTCCAAAATGGGTCTCTTCTTCAGCTCAAAAAACACCATCTTCACAAACCCCATTGAATCACCAACCCCGCCTCCAAATCACCAAGAAACAAAAACCCAATTACGAATTCTCACTTGTTTCAGCCTTCAAGTCTTGTTCAACAGATTCATGTATCACACAAGGCCAACAACTTCATTCCCTTGTCTTAAAATCTGGCCTTGAATCCAACATTTACATCCTAAATAGCTTAATCACTTTTTATGTAAAATGTGGTTTAATAACTGATGCTAAGACAATCTTTGACGCTTGTACTAGGTTAGATGCAGTTTCTTGTAACATAATGTTGTGCGGGTATGTGAAATTTGGGCTTTTGGACGAAGCTCGTGTGGTGTTTGATAAGATGCCTGAGAGAAATTGTGTGTCTTATACGACTATGATAATGGGTTTGGTACAGAAGGGGTATTGGAGTGAGGCTATTTGGGGTTTTCGGGATATGAGGTGCTTTGGTGTTAGTCCAAATGAGGTGACTATGGTGAATGTCATCTCAGCTTATTTGCATTGTGGAGGGGTTGAGGTGGGTAAGATGCTTCATGGGTTGGTGTTAAAAGTTGGGGTTACAGATTTCGTTCACGTATCCACCAATTTACTTCATTTGTATTGTCTTAGTGGGTGTTTAAAGGATGCTAGTATGTTGTTTAATGAGATGCCTAAAAAAAATGTGGTTTCCTGGAATGTGATGCTGAATGGGTATACTAAGGCTGGGTTAGTTGATTTAAGTAGAGAGGTTTTTGAACAGATTATTGATAAAGATGTGGTTTCCTGGGGTACTATTATTGATGGTTATTTGCAAGTGGGGAGGTTGAGTGAGGCTATCCGAATGTATTCTGAAATGCTATATACTGGGCTGCGTCCTAATGATGTTATGATTGTAGACTTTCTATCAACATGTGGACAAGTTGTGTCTATTTATGAGGGTAGGCAGTTTCATGGTGTAGCAGTGAAGAAGGGTTTTGATATCTTGGACTTTATACAGGCAACAATAGTTCACTTTTATGCAGCTTGCGGGGAAGTTGATCTTGCTCGTTTGCAGTTTGAAGTAGGAAACAAGAACCATGTTGCATGTTGGAATGCCCTAATTGCAGGACTTATTAGAAATAGAAAAATTGATGAGGCGAGACATTTATTCGACCAAATGCCTGCAAGAGATGTTTTCTCGTGGAGCTCCATGATTTCTGGTTATTCACAAAGTGAGCAACCTGATTTGGCTCTTGAGCTTTTTCACGAGATGTTAGCTAATGGCGTAAAACCAAATGAAATAACTATGGTCAGTGTCCTCTCTTCTATTGCTACTTTGGGAACACTTAAAGAAGGTAGATGGGCTCATGATTATATTTGCAAAAACTCCATCCCTTTGAATGACAACTTGAGTGCAGCACTGATTGACATGTATGCCAAATGTGCTAATGTCAATGATGCCTTGGCGGTATTCAATCAAGTTCGAGAGAAAGCAGTTGATGTCTCACCATGGAATGCCATTATTTGTGGCCTGGCAATACACGGGCACGCGCATTTATCTCTTGATATTTTCTCAGATTTGCTGAGGCGAACCATTAAACCCAATTCAATCACCTTCATTGGAGTCTTAAGTGCATGTTGCCATGCTGGGTTGGTGGAGGCTGGTGAAAAGCATTTCCAGAGCATGACGAAATTGTATAATGTAAAACCAAATGTTAAGCACTATGGTTGTATGGTGGATCTTTTCGGCAGAGCAGGAAGGTTGAAAGAAGCTGAAGAGCTAATAAGGAGCATGACTATGGGGGCAGATACCATCATATGGGGCACATTGTTGGCTGCTTGTAGAACTCATGGTAACACAGAAATAGGAGAAAGGGCTGCAGAGAACCTTGCAAGAGTGGAGCCATCTCATGGTCCTAGTAGGGTCCTTCTCTCTAACATTTATGCAGATGCCGGCAAATGGGATGATGCATTTCTAGTAAGGCAAGCTATGCGAAGTCGAGGATTGACAAGGTCAACTGCATATAGTGGCGTTGTATGATAAATCAATTTTGTTAGCTGTGGTCTGCCAAGAGATTCACCTAATTTTTTTGGGTGTCCGAATACAGAGTTAATATCAGCATCTAGTCTATCTTGGCCAATGTCATCCCTAACTGACTGATTGAGGCATAGTTTCCTTATCAAAAAAAAAAAAAAAAAAAGAATTGATTGATTAGTTGGTTGATATACAATACATTGTACATTGCAGTTGCCAAGAAAATATTTAAATCAAACTGTTTGTGTTTTCTTCAGTTTCTTTTATAATGTCCAGCTACTTTGTGTTACTAAACATAAAAGGTTTGGAAACCATAGGCATGACCTGCAACTAAAGAGTAGCAGTGTAATAATAGAGGATCCTGTGCCTTCAATATCACCTCAAAAGACAAAAGTTTGTTCAATCTTGTTTATCACAGAGATAATCTTTAGTAATTCGAACCTGAAAGATATATTTTCACACGAAATGTACATGACTTCCCTCCCATCAACAAACAGCTTAGAAAGCACATAAAGTAAGGTTACACCTTTAAACTGTACACAAGGTTCCTTGGTTGAACACTAAGTTTAAACTACCAATAACAATCTATCTACAAAATTTCTTATGGTAAGAAGAAATACTATGATGAAACTTCCATGATCAATTCTGCAGCTGATCCCATTGTACCAACACCACCAATGCTAAGCAAAGCAAGAGCAAGGTCCTCCTCATGCCATTGTCTCAAGCCTTTACTGAGCCTCTTTAACAACTCAGCATCTACTTCAAACACCCAAGTTGGTGTACAACCAACCATCAGGCTCACAAATCCCGACACGTAGGCATGCCAAGTAGCTGGATCACAACCAAGTGATATTTTGCCATCCAAGACACTGGCTATGAATTCCACGTGACGCCCAATGATTTTTGGACGCCGCTTTGATGCCATGGATAACGAGTCGACACCACTCGCGAAAGCTCCACATAGTACTGCAAAGTATGCCAGTGCATACCCCTTGAGCATCGGAACTAGACCACCCTCACCTCTTTGATTGGAGCTGTGAACAGACAAGAACCAAGAGGGAAGAGTCTCTTTTATTAATGACTGCACCAGCCCTGAGCCACCAGATAACCATAATAAAGAAGCCCCAAGCAAGGCAGCTAATTTCACCCTAGTCATTGTTTTAGCAAGTGAAACATTTCCAAATTTCTTTCCATTTTTGGGTATCTTCAGTTTGTCCAACCTTTGTCTTGGAAGCTCACTGTGTGCTATATCACTTATAGATTGCATCAGAAGAGAAACAATCTCTTCTCTCAAGAACATGATGTCTCTGATGGATCTGTAAACTCGTAGATACAGAATACCTGGGGCAACCGGAGAAATACCACCATAGAAATGTGATCCAAATCCGTGTCCAAGAAGTGCACCAATACCACCATTGCTTGATATGGAGGAAGAGTTCAAACCAAGGGTGATCATGAAGCAACTTTTGAGAAGCTGAATGACTGCATGGTTGTTGTTGAGAAAGACGGTTCGAGATGCAGAAAACACAAGGAAGTCACTCCACCGTTTTGCCTTTTGGGTCCACAAAGAAGCCACAATTGGCATGCATGGCCAAGGGCAGCCAGCTGCAAGTGACTCCAGAGCGGGGCCTGCCAGATTGAGAAAACGCTGGGACGCTTTATCGAGTTTATACGTTATAGTAAGGCTGACAAATGCAGCCAATGGCAGTGGAAGGATTGCCGGCGAGCTGCCGCCTGGGAAAAAAAATGGAATTCAATGATCAAGTACAAAAAGTTGAAGAAAAGATTCTCATCATGCCTAGACACCACAGATGATTTCAGTTCTTAGACAATCAAATATAAATAACCATAGGTTTCCCAAGAAGGAAATGACACATAAAGATCTGTTATTTTAAAAATGTTTTTCATGAATCTTTTGCCGCTCTTATTTTAGATACTCCCTTACTTCCAAAAAGATGTCAGCATATGGAGTGCTAGGCGGAGCGCATTTAATTTTCAGCACAAATTCAGACATTGCTGTCTTAATCTTTTTGAAATAACATATACATATTAGAAACTATATAACAAAAAATAACATTTTTTTTATAGTTACAACAACTATAAAAAGGTTAGAAAACTTAAAGTTAAAGAAAATAGTATGATTTCCCAAAATAGTAATTGGGTCATTCGTCTTGGAATGGAGGAAGCTAGCTTCAGAATCAAGTCTATATGTGGTTCAGGAGAAGTGAAGCAACATATGTGGCTTGACACAATACAGATAATGACATTCTTAATCACTCTCAGTAATGGGGAAAAACCTGCAGCAAGGCTTGGGACATCTACACCAGTGGCTGCTAGAATTTTCTTGATCTGTTCCTCAACATTGGAGAGATTTGCAGCAGGACTTGGCCAATCAGTGCCATTCATAAAAACTGGTTTCCAAACACCACGAGTGACCTCAGCTGAGAAGTAGCTTACAATTGTTGCTAGTGATGCAGGAAGAAAATCAGCCAAATCTTTTAGTCCTGAAATCGAGAATGGAACTATTTGATAACATAGAACCATAATTTTAAACCCTCGATGAGAACTAAAGGCATTGTCAAGTGCTTGAAATTCCTAAACCTCCTCCCCCTTAAATATATGCTTAACACATCAAAGATATACTTATTTACAAGGAAGCAACTAAAATCAAATTCCAAAGAATGTATGCTGCAACCTGCGAAGTGCGAACTAGTTTTAATTGCTAATTAGTTCACTCAGAGATTTGCAAGTGGATGATCTTGAAGTTGCGGATACTTAGGTTGAAAGGAAAAGAGTCATTTCCCACATTCATTGACTAACCTGTGCACAGTTCACGGGGAGAAAGTCTTCCATGAGCACATGCTGTTAGAGCAGCATCAACCACAAAAGGAACGGCTTCGAGGATGTCCCAAGCAGGTAATTTAGGCCTTGGAGAAGTATCCTCGCTTCCAGTTCCAGAAGAACTGCTACTTCCAGATGTTATGGAGATCAAACTCTGACTTCCCCCCTTAATCTTTTTGAATATCATATTGAGTAAAAGATCAACAGTTTGACAGACAAGAGTGCCATTTACAAGACCTGACAAAGTTGAAGCTATACATGCCAAATGTTGCCTATACCAAACTCTCAACTTTGGAAATGAGTCCACAAATATAGGATTAGGAGAAGATGAACTTGCAACAGCTGCAAGCCTCCTTCTATTTGGATCCTTTAGCATGTCTCCGGAAGACACAAGATGGGAATTCCTCATTAGTAGGAGGTATTCAGGAGTTAGTTGGCATCCTACAGGGGGCACATCTCCGACTCTATACTCAATAGGTGGATGGTTGAACCTCCATAACTTTAGTAGTAGAGCAAAGGCATTTGAGAACACAGCATGCACTGAGATGTCCTCTCCTGTTGTCAGCGTCCATGAGATATTAGGAACACATGAACCAAATACCTCACAAATTGTCATTAATGAAGCAGCCAGTTGTGGGACCTGCAAAATAGAAAGCAGTACCTTGAAGTTTATGTAGGCATGCTGAACTCTGAAATTATTCATGCCTCACTCTCTCATTTAAGTAAAAATGTTGAGAAAATCAGTTCTCCCATCTGACCAGGAGGTATTTAAGGGCATCTTAAACGTTTTAAGGATAGAGTAGGATGCTGCTACAACTTTTACTTTCCACAGTTACCTGAATACAACTTGACTTTCAAAAGAAAAATTGAATAAATCTTTAAGTTCTTTCATGTCTTTGTTAAGTAAGATTCAGATTTGGTTATTCGTTTTTTGGCTTCAAGAATCTGTTGAGAAGAGAAAGCTAAAATGTTCTTTTCTGAAAACTTTTATGTTTTCCACTTCCCCGTTAATTTTTTCTCAAAGTTAGCAAATTTTAACAGCATTTAGGCTTTAGCGGAACCTAATGGAAGTGTCATGCTTATTTTGTTTCAAGGTTCAAAACGAACATAGTCAAGGGTGTAGTCCACAAGTTTTAAGGCCTCTTATACATGTCATACTGTACAATGTCAGCACGATACTCAATCTTATCTTGGATAAGAAAGGAAAAAGTAACCAATCAAGCAAGTGATCTATCATGGAGAAAGAACTCAACTTCTACACAATGAGCTGAGACTATGGACTTTGTTTCCCAGGTGAAAATAATAAACTTTAAAAAAGGCGCCCACAACTGAGACGAAGGCCCTTTGTTTAAGATAACTTAGTTCTTTTGCTTCTCTAGCAGTCCTTATATGAATAATAAATTCTAAACAATAAGTTATGTCTGGATATTAGTAGAACCAATAAATTCCTTAGTAGTGTAACCAACATGCAAGGACCATCAACACATAGAAAATGTATTTTCATCTTACAGAAGAAAAAATATGAAGCTTAACAACTATACCATGCCGTGAAGGGAGAAAATCTGAACACAGTCCACTGGTGCTATTCCAACGAGTAAGACATTTAACGTTGGGGCATAGCCTATCAAATGGCTATCTTTACCAGAGTAGTCAGTAGGAACTGGAGGAGACAATAACCTGGTTATGAAATTAACAGTATGTTCCTGCAAGATCATAACCAAAAGGAAGAATCACATTATTTGTCTGCATGAACGATTTAATAATACTTAATGGGTAACAGGACCATAATGTGATTACTTAGGCTTGACACATGCATCCACAATCTAAACTAAAAATTTCCTTTCTCTTATAGAGCTACAGATGTGCTGAAATAAATTATTTTCTTGTTACCTGTATATTCCAACCATGAATTAGTGAGGCTCCACAAAGAATGGTGGCAGCAGCTATCTTCTCATCGTCTGCCCCTTTGACCGCCATCTCGAAAATCTTCTCAAGCTCTGCTAAACTTCCAATAAATCCATGAGCTTAAATTAAGTTGCTTTACCCTTGGCTAAATCAATTAAAAAGAGCATCTGATATAGCTGGCTTCAGGAAAGAAAAAAAACAACTGAAGACCAGGCTACAATCAAGGAAAACTACAATAGATTATGACAACTATCTGTCATTCTCAACTTAGGAGTCATTTGCCTAGGATAAGGGGACAACTATAGATAACTCTACCATCGGCCGTTTCCATAAATATACACAGCCAATTGTTGCTTCAGTATTGCAAGCTTCAATTGTTACACAGATTCGACACTCAGATTAGTTACAGCATGAACTTGGTTTTTCCTTAATTAATCATTGAACTTTAAACATTTTTAGGGAACTAAAGTATCAACGTAAAGCTAACCTAGGCATACCTTGAAGCAGGAGCAGAAACCAAAGCATTAATCATTGCTTGAGTCAATGGGGCTCCCTTCATAAACGATGACCAACCAGGCACTTGAGTTGGCATACTGTGCGGTAACTGGTTCATGCGTCCATTCACGTAGCCGGGCCAGAAATAAGCAGAAGTGTCCAGCAGATTTCTGGCGATGCATGCCTCAACTATCAAATGATACAGGTTACCAGCTGCAAGGGCAAAGTTCGTATGTTGTTCAGAAAGCAACAGCATAATAAAAATAAACAACAAAATCTGCAAGAAATATTGGACCGCCATAATGTCCATTTCACTGGTGTCATTTTTTCATATGCGTGAGTTCTAGCCACATATAATACTAACGTCTTCTAATATATAACCACATTACAATGAAGCTTACAAGAAAGTGAGCATTGTTAGGCATCTTGTCAGGAATGGAAACAACATCAGATGGTAAATTTTTCAGCAATTTGATCTATTAAATAAGGTTTAAAAAATCACCAAAAAATGTGAAAAATGCTTATTCTTGTACATGTAACAGACTTTCTCTTGGATAAACAGCATTGAAAAAAGTAAATCTTCTACCAAACCATCAATGACTTTCATAACATCAGTAGAAGATGAGTGTACATTTATAGGCACAACCGGTGGTACAAAATAGGTATCAAAAAGCGAACCTGCAATTTTGTGCTACTTGTAAAGCATACTCATATAGGCCACATGTCAAGGATACTTAGACTCTGATCATCATAAATCTACCACCAATTCTTGGTCACAAATATACATACACAGTTAATATATATTTTATATTTTCATATACATGCCAGATATTTGCAACAACATTTGTTCTGTATAATGATGCATAGCATAAGCCATGCTCTTGCCAAATATTTGACATTCCTCTTGCTTCTAGACTACTCGTATATATGCAATTACTTTGAGTTATACCTACATACAAGGCTTATTTTTCCTCACACTATTGACATATGCTGTTCACTAGAGCCTAAAACCCGCATAGAATTTAGACAAACCAAAGTATTTCCCAAGCTTATAGTTAGAAACCCAGTGAACCCGTCGATTCCACCTCTCTTAGTCTCTGTTAGAGTTAACAGCAGTAAAACAAAGGGTTTAAAACTGGTTTCATAACCCTTCAAGTTCTATTTGGTTATGTAAAAAGAGAGTACTTACAACAGTTGATTGGCAAATCCTTCATGTTGATGCACTCAAAGTATGAACTACTGGTATTGATGCCTGATCTAAACATCATTGCTTTAGCAGCAGCCTGGTTGGCTGCAGTAGTGATTGCCTGAGGCGGCGTTAGCAAGCTTTGATAATCGCCCAGACTTTGTAAACAAGAGACTATATCCCTACGACGTGTGCCTGCAACCTGTTTTTTCATGTGCCTGCCTATGCTGGATTCAATTTCATCACATGCTTCACTTTCCTCTTCCTCAATAAGATCGGCAACGACAAGTGTTATGATAGAGAACAACATGCACAAACGAGTATCCAGGCGAGGCATAGGGCCCTCAATTGGATCCCTCTCCTAAGACAATTGAAACAAGATTTATCAAAATACAAATAAAAAGATTTAGCACTACTAATGAAATAAACCGTATCATCTTAAAATCTTGGTCAACTTTTGAATGAAAAGAACTGTGAGCTCATGGATAGCATCATATTTCCCTCACCTCAGACTTGCATACTGCAACTGTTTAAGCAGCACTTGACTTATCCAAAAAACAAAAATAATGATAATAATAGAACTTTTTAGGTAACACTTGAAAACATATTCTTTTGCTCTGGGGAATTTCAGAACTGAGAGAAAATGAAAAAGATATATCTTATGTCCTAAGACAAGCTTTGGTAATCAAGTGCCTAAATAAATTTCTACAGCTCTCTAGTCTTTCTCTACCAAATAGCTTTATTAAGCTATGTTGCAGCTCCATCTTTCAGAATTAAATATTATCCTTCCAGATAAAGATGAAAATATTTTGCATTTATCACATGAATCATAAATGACAAATATAAGGGCACTAATGCACTACTTTGAAGCCCATTAACTTAAGGTTTGGAAATTACGTTGGAGAAGGTAAAAATGAGTTCATTAAGCACAAAGTAATCAAAAGATTTTTCTAACCCTTTGAACAAGTCGTAGAGCTGCCATCCAAAGTCCTAAAAATGTCTCGTGCCAAGTTGTAGCATTGATTGCTTGTAGGGACTTCACTAAGTCTGCAGAAGTAAAGCACCAGATTCTATTAGCCACATCAAATAATTATTACAGTTTTCTTTATTGACACAGAAAATGTGACAGAAAAAGTAAGCACACCAGTAATAATTTCAATAGCGCTTGTAGCATTAACTTGTGAACCATCCATTGCATCTTCCAGGAAGAGATCTAGAGGAAGCCAAAGGGAAGAACGGCTACTCCCAAAACAAAGACCAGCACAAGTAGCTAGAGATCGTAAAGTGCTTCTGACATAACGTTCTTGTAAGGAATTTGTTTTGATTAAACTGTGAGCATCTGATGCCAGCTGAAGAAGTGCCTCGGGTGATATAACGCTTGAACTTTGCAATGCTGATGAATTTCCAGCTAATAGTTGTATACGCTGAACAAAAGCTCCCCAATGTACGGGCCTGACAGGTTTTGGTACAATATTAATTGGATATTTCCAATGAGAGTAAAATTTCAGAAAGTCATTCCAAGGAAGTAGAAATACACACACACACACACACACACACACACACACACACACACACACACACACACATATATATATATATATATATATATATATCAAAATGAAGCTCGAGTAGTTAAAGTACATATGATGTGAAACTATCACTAAAGAGACACAAAGGTTAAACATGTGGCAGTTACATTAAGGTACTATTGATTTCATTATTTTCAATGTAAGTGCATCTAAGGCTACGTGAGATAATGTTAATCACAAAGCTTGTGACTTGACATGCAAAGCTAAAAGTAAATTGTTAGTCTTTTCAGCATAGACAAACATCAAAAAACACTTGAAACAATGCAGAGTTTGGAAAGAGATTGTGAAGGGAAAAAGTCCTCACATGTTTTGGCGAGCCAAGTAAAGAATCCTGGCAGTTACTTTATTTTGTAGAAATTGTGCTATCAACTCAATAGCCAGAAGAGTATTTAAATTCTTCAACCGTTCTTTGTGTTCATTTCTCTCCATATCAGTAATGCAGCCATCTATCTCCATATCTTCAGGCTTAGTTGGCCATCTAGATTTCTTTTCTGGAGTAAGTTGGAGCAACCCTTCATCATCCAATGATGCATCGAGTAATTGCCAAACAATTGAAAAGATAATCTCAACAACAAGAACACCAGGCTCATCAGCGTGCATGCCAAATATCTCAGTCAAATAGAGGACGCTATCCAAGAAACTCACAATCCTGCATATAGAACATTGATTTGCCCAAAAAGATATGAGTCAGGTCAACATAATGGATATATTGTGGAATGCATGCATTACCTAGGATGGAACTAATGACGAGAGAAGATAATACGAAAGGGTTCTACAATAAAAGTCAAGTTCAGAGTCACCACAAACCTAAACACTTGACACACCCAAGATTCAACATTCGCCGATATACATACCATCTAAATGTGAAATGTAAGCAAATACAGTTTGGTTAATCTACAATTTTAAAAACCAACGATCATTCTTTCCTCTACTCTTGAAATATCCTAAATCTCTACATCATCTATCATGCCTTAAACTCTAGCATTTCCCCTGAGGTAAACATTGCTTCTTTAGCTTAGCAAGCCAAAAATTCCCAGAGTAGTGTGTGCAATATGGAGCACAGGAGCCCTCGGTTTCTGGGAGATACTCACATTAAAGAAGAATGTGACAGAAAGATCCATTAACAGATGAACAGTATAGGGAAATTCCACTCACTTCTTATAGCTTTGCATGTTTACATGGATTTTAAGAGTAAAAATATGTCTTCTGAGGAGTTCCATGTAGAGCCTAAATGCAGCCGGCCTCAAGCGTCGATTTTGGATTACCCTGTAAAAATTAAGTGAAGGTAAAAATAAAGACACACATAAAAACAAAAACAGAAAACAATAAACAGGATTATGATGAAGATGCTACCAAAAGTGGGTTGACAAGTATTCCACAATGCCAGTAAAACATCAAAAGAACACATAAAGGGCCAGAATTTGTTCCTAAGTTACATGTAAAGACATACAAAAAGATGAAAGATTAAAACAAGAAAGTTGGAACCTAAGCACCTGCACAAGTAAAAGAAAATTATTGCGCAATGTCCATTAAAATCTCCATAAGCATTTATTCCAGCTCATGTGACTCGGAAAAGCCTACCATGGCTTCTCAAGGGATACACCACGAACTTTCGGATTATTTTTTCTGGACAATAAAGAGAGTCATAAAGATCCAACCTTTCAAAGAACAAGATACAACACATAGCACACTGAGAACACAAACAGACTTTTGAACTCATATTCACATTTGTTGCAACAATACATTCTTCAACAAAACAACCCAAGTAAAATAAAGATTCAATCTTTGAAAGAACAAAGACAAGTAAGACAGAAATGCACTATGAAGAACAAGATACAGCACATTAAGACACACACACACTCTTTTGAACTCATATTCACATTAGTTACAACAATACATTCTTCAACAAAATAACCCAAGGTAAAGATTCAATCTTTCAAAGAACAAGGACAAGTAAGATAAAAATGCATAACAAATTGGAAACCAGAAAACACAAAAACAAATAAATACCTGCTGGAAAGAAGAGGGAAAACAATGATGGGAGACACAATCTTGAGAACCAAGGCCTTCTCCAAAAACTTCCACACTATAGGCAAATTGTTTTCCCAACAAATGTGAGATACCAAGAAATTGGCTAATTCAAGAGAAGGCAAAGATACCCCTGCTGAACTCAGACATGAAGAAACTTGTATTGCCCAAACCAATGGATCACCACCCTTTTCTTGGGATACCTTAGTTAGCTCCAAAACACTGTCCCAAATGCTGCAATCCATAGATACTTCCATTTAAATTACTCTTTCATCACTCTTTGTTCAACAGAAGAGAAGGGTAATGGAGTTTCCAAGAGTTTGTTCAGATTTTGAGTTTTGACTTTTGATATACTCCTCCTTGGAAGGCAGGCTTTGGCATGGCAATAGGTAGAGTTGGGTGTGCACTTAATTTTAATACTCCGTATTTTTTTTCCATGGTTTAGGGGGGGGGGGGGTTTTATTTTTTGTTTTAGAAAAGTGGGAGTTAAAATGATGTTCATTTGTAGTTATCTACTTTGCCTCTCTTCTCTCGGGTAGAGGTAAGACATATCTACATATTACCCTCCCCATACCCTACCTTGTGAGAATATACTGGGTTATTATTGTAGTTATCTACTTTTAATTTTGCACTTGCTTTTAATTTTTTTATATATATTTTACCATTTTACCGATAGCATTTTCAAAAATCTTAAAAAATAATTTAGGAAATAAATAGTTAATCATAAGAATAAAAAAGAAAATTGACATCTTCTTACATAGTAGACAAGTAAACGTTAAAATATATTTTTAGTATGGTGGACAATTAAAAGTGAACGAAGAGTATACTATATAACTAATGATTATCAAATAAATATTATGATAGAATGAATAGGATTTTACCGTTTTTAATTAGAAATTTCGGAGCTTAAACCTTGGGAATATGTAAATATCAAACATTAAATTAGAAACAAAAATAATATATAGTTAGTGATAATATGTAAATATAAAACATTAAATTAGAAACAAAATAATAGTATATAGTTAGTGATATGTGGTTGGTTAGAAACGTGAAGGTCAAACTCAATGAAGTTGTTCCAAGAAAGTTGCTAAATGGGAGAGTGAGGGGCATGATCATGAGTGCTGTTAGAATATTAGTTCAACCTCCTCTCTTTTTTTTTTCTTTTTTTCTTTTTTTTTTGTTATGGGTTTAAGCAAATAATAATTGATGTGAGGAGGTGAAAGTGCTATTATGTCCTCTTATTTTATTTTTTTTGAAGTCTTTTATAAAAAAAGTGCATAAAATTTATATATTGGACATTATCAATCTTATCTCAATGTCTATTTCAATGTAAATAATAGGATCTAGAGTAAGATGTGAAATATTCAACTTTAACAAGATCAAAATTTGTATGATAGTAATAGATTAAAATTGTTTTATATTTTTTTACTAGGTGTAGGAAATAGGAATTATAAAATATTTATACGGGATACAGTTAAATTTTTCTATAGCAGCTTTGTTTGTTCTGGATATTTTTGGTTGTTATAGTGAAATACTGTAATTGAGAACATATATTATAACGTATCATGAAAATTGACTTCGGAAAAGCTTAATTTTTATAATAAAGTGTTGTTATATATATAGGGATATTGTTATAGAGAGATTCAGGTCCTTTTCACATTGTTTTCTTTTGTTAAAATGAAACATCAGTACATTGACACAATTAAAAAAGTAAGACATAATAGTTGATAAAGAGTTCTTATGGTTGTACTCCATCCGGTCCAAAATAAGTGATTTTTTGGCCTTTTTTTTGTGGTCCAAAATAAGTGATTTTTTCGGATTTTAAGAATGACTTAATGATGTTTTTCCTACATTGTCCTTGAAGTAAATAGTGTTGGAATATGTGTTAGGAGTGTTTATGTGAGATAGTAAGGTTAAAATAATCAATTCAATTGCTAATTAATGTTAAAAGGTGACTTTCTTAATATGTGTGAAAACATCCAAAAAATCACTTATTTTGGACCGGGGAGTATGTTTTAAGAAGAGAACAATGCAACTATTATTTTTTTAAATACCGAACAATGCTTCTCTCCTTGGAAATAGTCTCTCTAGCTTTTCGGGTAGGAATAAGGTCTATGTACGTATTACCCTCCCCATACCTCATTTTGTGGGACTATACTTGATAATTGTTGTTGTTTTTGTCGTTGTTGTAAATACTAAACAATGCAAAATTTATATCTCTAATGACTAAAAGGGCCATTTTGTGATTTAGTGTTTAATAAACAGTATAATGAAGTTGGAGACATTTCATTTACTAATAAATACATTATTTCATGGTCCACCTATGCATTACACTTAAATCATCTATTAATTTGGATGCTAGATACATCTCTGATTCTTCTTATTGAGTTTAAGAGTGTTTATTTCTAAATAAATCTAAATGTCTCCCTCCAACTATAGCCCTTGAGAGAGTAGTTAATTAATTAAATTTTAACCAGAGAAGATTAGTTTGTCCGGAAAAAGTTAAGTGAAGTCAATTTAAAGATTTATTACCAGTAGTTAGTTAACTGCTCAACCTTGAAACATATAGTCATAAGTCAATTATAATAAAAATAGAAGAACCCCAAAAGGAGGTATTATTATAACATTTTTGAAAAGGGATGCTTCACATTAGGGAAATTAGGCTTTTTTTTAAGTTATAGGGAGTTTCTAACAAAAAGCCTATTAAAATAAAGTTTATTTTATATACAACAATAACTACCCAGTAAAATACCACAAAAGGGAAGAGGATAATGTGTACGCAGACCGTACCCCTATCCGGTTAGGGCAGATAGGCTGCTTCCGATAGACCCTCGGTTCATAAAGACGAAAATAAAAAAGACAAGAAAAGACAATTTATTAGTAACTCGAGTAGAAATCGTAACAGTAACAGAAGCACAACAACCAAAAGATAAATGACATGCAATAATGGTAACCAGTAACTAAGGTCCGGGCTAAGATAAAGAGCAAGTTACTAACATAACAATCGGTAAATTCTCAATAAAAATGTGACATTAAAAGAGTGCATAAATATTTTAATTTTTGTAAATTTGATTTATTAGAAATCAAGAAGAAAAGTGAAAGAGCAAGAATGGGAAAAAGTCAGAGATGTGAGCACTATGTTGTGCACCAAATCCCATGGCCCACTCACATAGATCTAACAGAAAACTAGGATTTATCATAGAAGTAGGAACAGTATTGAATTATAAATGGGATAAGTATTATTTAAATCATAATCTAATGACAACCAATATAATGACATCTTAGCTAACTCTAATATTTTTAGTGCAAATGAGAAAGAGTTGTTACGATAATAATAACCACTCGCAGAAATATAAACGAAAGTACTATAGTCATTATCGTAATTTCACCTATTTCAAAAGTTAAATATCATCGAGTTCCCCTTTTTAACTTTAATATTCCATATCCAATGCATCTAATTATAATTACACTTAGTTTCTCACCAAAAATGCATCTAATTATAATTACACTTAGTTTCTCACCAACTCTACTCTCCCTTTCATTTTCTTTTCATTTTTAAATTTTGGGATATATAGTAAAATTTCATAGTGGTTTGGGGTAGGTAGAGAAGATGACATGTTCATATCCCTATCAAAGTTGGCCTGCTGGTGATGTTGCTTTAGGTATGAAAAGCCAACTTCCCATGCCCACTTTTTTCCCCTCCAAATGATGAGGGTATGTACATGTTACTTTTATGGCGAAAATATTAGTTACACGGTTTTTACTCAAACGGTATATTTATATTTATAAGCTTATAAAATGTGTATATATATTAAATTCAGAACATAACTATTATCACTTAAAATCATTGTTTTAAAATTGAGAACTCATAACTACGCCTTTGATTGCCTTATCCTTGTGCTCTATGGCATGATCATGATATCTTGGTAGGTAGTCCACTAGTGCTACTTGGACTCAAAAACTCATGTGATTCAAAGAATGGGTCCATAATTATCCTTATTTTACAACATATTTGCCAGCTTCCAAAGTTTCCTTTTTTACTCCATTTCACTTTTCAAGAATATTTTTTTTTAAAATAAAAGAATTTTATTCTTGGCAGTTTCTTGTTTTACTGTTTTTCTCCAAAACAGAAACTATGTTTGGCTTCTAACTTGGATTTAAGAAAAGGTTAAAGAAAAAAGACAATCAATTATGCAGCTAGAGACTTTGTTTAGAAGTCATTATAGTTTGCACATGCTAGGGTAATAATTACCATAATATAGGAAATGTTAATAACTTTTATATCCAAAGTGAATTAAGTTTGACATTGTTTGTTCTCATCCACAAGATAACTCTATAATAACTGCCTCAAGAAACGTTGAAATTCTCATGTGTTGTTAGAAGATTTGTGGGTTTTGTTGGTAATTAATTAAATTTGCTAGATGTTGATTGAGTTAATTTAATGTTTATGAGTCTGAAGAGAGAAAATTTTAAATATTTTCTTAATAGAGTTGTTTAGGACAACAACTGCATATGTCTGGAAGATGGTGCTATCTCACCAGAAAATAAAGATGAAAAGGTAAGTAAACAATAATCTGTTATGAGGTCTTTGTCTAGACCTTAGAGAGATTAGGAATTCATTCAACAAATAGAATTAAAAACAATTTGATGTCTTAATCTTTATATATGTACTTTACTGCATATTGCCGGGTGGTTAATCAATACCAGAAAAAATAAGTGATTTTATTTTGTGTTTCACACAATTGATACTAATTGTGTGAGACATCTTTTTGTCTCACATATTTATGGATTCATATTTTACACATTTTGATTTGAGGAATTGTCAGACCACAAATTTACGAAATAAAAAAGAGAAATAAAAAATTTCCAGAAAAATAAGGTGTAGCTTCAAAGTTGAATCCCTGTGGGACCCTCTCTTGATCCCATACCCCTTTTTATCCTACTACCAAGATTCTCATCTTTGGTGACATTATGTAATTATATCTTTTATTTAACTTATACTCCCTCCTGTCTAAAATAAGTAATTTTTTTTGGATGTTTTCACATATATTAAGAAAGTTATCTTTTAGCATTAATTAGCAATAGAATTGACCATTTTAACCTTATTATCTCATATAAACACTCCTAACACATATTTCAATACTATTTACTTCAAGGACAATATAGGAAAAACATCATTAAGTAATTCTTGAAATCCAAAAAAATCACTTATTTTGGACCTGAGGGAGTATATATTGATAGTGTAAATAATTTTTTATGTCTTCGTTGCACTTAATTATGTAGATGTCATCTGACCTTATTTTTCAGGTTAGCGATTCTATTTTTTTTTAAACAATTATATAATTATTATTTAAGTTATTTAAAGATTCTTTTATATTATCTGTGTATAAAAATTAAACTCTAATAATTTTTTTTGGAAGGGAGTAGTTGGTGGGAGAGATGATTGTTGCATTATCTCAAAGCACCAACTCTTTTTATTTTCTTTTTCTGTTTGCACCATGTGGAGTGTGCACATTGATGATTCAGAAAGACAGCAAATGTGGTGAAGCATTGAACAATTTTCCTCCCTTGTTAATATTTATTTTCTTAATATTAAGATGGATGAGAAAATATAGTGGCAAAAGTTGTGGACATAAGAAATTACAAGAGCTCCACCAAAATGGCCTTTTCGATGGGATGTGGCAACCAAGTCTCTTCCCAATCTGCTAGTGCTCCAACATTTTGGCTAGTGTCTAATTCTGTTACAAATTTAAACACATTGTTTCAATGATGTGACAGAAGCACTTGCTGCACGAAGTCAAACTTGGCCACGGAAGCAAGAAAAGAAAGAAATTATGATTTCTACAACCACTTCGGCCTAATCATCCCATTTCTTTCCACAACCTCAATAAAGGATATCGTTTTCCCGATGGAACCCTCGGTTCATCCTACTCAAGGCGAAAAAGAGAACAAGATTTTCGTGGGAGAGGGGAGGCGGGGACGCTTGCCTCCTCGTTCCCTTTTACTTATGCCATGATGTTCATGGACAATTTATCTCTAATTGGATTTCTTTATCTTTCATCACCCAATATACAACAACAACAATAATAACGGATGGAATCTTAGTCTGGGAAGGATAATGTGTATACAGACCTTACCCCTTACCTTTTGGCCCTTACCTTTTAGGAAGGTAAAGAGACTATTTTCGAATGACACTCGGCTCGAGAGGAAGAAAAGGAACAAGTAAATAACAACAACAAGGTCAATAAAATGGTACCAACAATGTATAAACCGAAAAAAAAAAATGGAAGAAAACACTAGCAATATCAAAAACAGTAACACGACAGAGTACCAGAGAAACGAAGCATAAAATAGTACTAAAAAACAACCCTAATAGTACACAGTATAATCACACTAAGGTTATAAATAATGAAATAACAAAGTTGCATGCAGCAAAAATCTAATGTCCTCCCCTCCTCTGTCCATATCTTGTCTGAAGAATATTTATGATGAAATGGATAAAAAGCAACAAGTAAAAGTGAGCATGAAGTGGAAACCAAATGATGATTGAGCCAATCCACCAAGAACCAATTATCACTATCTTTGCCCTTACTAGTCAACAAATGGTTGGCCAAATAGTTTCACATAGCCTCCAAAGTCCAACCAACAATCATAACTACCAAAATTATCATGTTAGACAAATACACTTACTTTTTCTTCACATAAGGCAATCTAGTGCCCTTCTAAATGTGATAAATAAGGTATTTACTATAAACAATATGATCTTTAATGAATGGAGTACTACAAAAAGATGCCATCTTTCAGCATCAAAGTGATGATAGAGGAAGTAAAGCCTCTTATTTAGGGAACAAAAAGGAAAAAGCTTGTTGCAATGTGACTAGGAGGTCACAGGTTCAAGCCATGGAAACAACCTCTTGCAAAAATGCAGGGTAAGACCGCGTACAATAAACCCTTGTGGTCTGACTCTGACCCTTCCCGGACCCCCCAAATAGCGGGAGCTTAATACACCGGGCTGCCCTTGTCTTGCAAGCTTGATATCACAGAAGCTCTCTGGCAGTCACCTACTCTTCTCCCAAAGAAGCTGGCTTTGCCCCTGCAGTCTAAAACTGAATTAGAAACTATAAACATGATAGAACTAAATCATAGATGAAAATTTTAATAGCCCGTAGCGCCCAGAAAAGAAGGTGGAATCCAAACAATCATATTAGGTTAAACATCAATTAACTTAAATCACTTCGCGGATCCTATCTATGCTTTCCCAGCCACTAGTTGTACGTTATCCTTCTAAAGAAAATGCAGAATTGCTGCAAAACAGAGTCAGAACCAACTTTGTACGCATTGATACTTACTGAAGTGAAATAAATTCCATCCAATCAAAGGGGTTCTCAACATTATACTTCTTGTCGTACCCTAACGTAACCTGAAAGACGATTAACGAACTTGTTAGTTCAAGGAGAATGATAAATTACATCAACCCTCAAGCAAAAAGCGCAAAGTAGTGACTTGGTACCAGGAAGACAATCAGCAAGAAATTTTATGTACTGACTCATTAGTTCTGCATTCATGCCAATCAATGCACACAGAAGGGCATCACAGACGAATGCAGTCTCAATTTCACAGCTTCATGCACAATTTGATGAACCTTTTGCCTAGCCAATTACTTTCTCAGAAAACTGACTGAGCAACAGAAATTAGTTAAACTACATCAAGTTATGTTCATCAAGCCATTTCTTCCCACTATTACTGAGAAGAAAGAAAGCAAAGAGAAAAGAAGATAAGAGGATCTGTTGGAGATGGGCAACGCCGTAACGGGAATTCGGAAGGTTACTTGAAAGTTGAAACACTTCCACCTAATAAATAATGGAATCTGGACATATTACCTATAATGGAGGCAAGCAAAATGAGCTCATTTGAAAAAGTCAATCCTGGCATCAAACCCCTCCTTTTGAACCAAAAAATGGCACAAAAGCTGCAAACAAAATGAGTTACAGCGTGTAATATTAACCTTCAATACTACTAGTAAGCAGCAAATCTAATCATTCTAACTGGAATAATTTAGACCAAATAATGAATTAGCAGCATACCTTCCCGAAAAGAAAATTCCTTCCACACAGGCAATGGCTACAAGCCTCTCAACAAATGAGCTGGAACTGCATGAAGAATGTAAAAGAGGTAACCAAAAGGATGCAGTCAGTAAGGTGGATTTTGGCCAGCATCATCAATTCTATATATATAAAGATTGAAAAAACATATAGCGTATTTATTTTTGTATCAATGTAACTTCAGAAACTGAAAAGCGAAATAATATTAGATTTATCAAACAACCTCCAGAAGAAAGAAGTAAGAAAAAAAAAGAAGCAAAATACACCATAGGAGCAGTTAAAAGTCATCAATCCATGCAAGTAATGCGAGTAAAAGATAAAGATCGGTTACAAAAGAATGAACAACAATTGTACTATATCCCATTTTGTTTTTTTCCCGATAAGGTACAATGTCTGAAATAGTTAACCAGAATTAATTGTTTCTCATATTGCTTACATACATTAAGGGTCTTAAATATATTCATTATGCGCGTGTATTACACATTTGCCAACGTGTCCATCCAGTCAGTAAATGACCAATGAGACCGGTAGACGTCAATGACGCAAAATTAAACCCAACCAATTGTTTTAGCCTCAAAACCCAACCAATTGTTTTAGCCTCAATGAATTTGCCGAGTTCTGCAAGGGCGACCTCTACGATCAGGACAATAACGGCTTAATCTCTGCCGCCGAGCTCCACCATATCTTGACTCGTTTGGGAAAAAGCTGTTCCGTTCACGACTGTACCAAAATGATCGGCTCCGTCGATGCTGACGGCGACGGTTACGTTAACTTTGATGAGTTTAAGAAGATGATGACCAAGTAACTGGGATAATATATGGAATAGTAAATTCTAATTATATGTGACTTAGCATTTGTTTCTATCCTTTTAGAGAAAGGAGGAGAAGGATTAAAGATCTTAAGAACAAATTACTTACCGAATAAGATAAGATCAAGGCTTTTATTTTCCAGATACTCATAAACAAAAAAGCTGTCATCATCTGTGAAACAACAACCAAGGAAACGAATCAAATTCTGGTGTTGAGCTTGTCCGATAATATCTATCTCATTGGATATCTCTTCATTCCGAATCTTGGTAGTTAAGAATATTCGTTTGATAGCAATTTCTCTACCATCTGGCAGAGTCCCCTACTTCAGAAACATTCTAAACTTATTTTGGCGGAACTACTTCTGTCAAAACAAAGAAACAAAACAGGGAAAACTAGGTTAAAAAAAAAAAAAAAAGAGGCAGTAGTACGTAATTATACTTTAAAGACTTCACCAAATCCACCTTGGCCAATCTTGCAGTTTTCACTGAAGTTGTCTGTAGCTTTTTCTAGTGTTGAATATTTTCTTGACTAAATGCATGAAAGAAAGATCCAAATGGGAAAGATGAAGGGGGTCTCTCACACTCCTAAAAGTCGTGACATTCACGCAGGGACCGACTAGGACCAACTAACGCCACATGGAATAAGTCAATGGTCAATTGTGTTTATTAGTTCTGGGTTTCAGGAGTTTAAGTGTTTAAATGGGAAAGACAGAAGTTTATGTATCCAATTCAAGGTCCACTTGGCCTTCCGTGAGACACAAGGAATGCTTTCAATTACTTTGAAAAGCTTATTTTTCTGCCTTGAGTCCTTGATATAAGTCACCAGAAGCAAGCTGTACATCTCTATAAGTAGAGAAGCATCGAATCAGACATCTAAAGAGTACATACTACAAACCCCATATTTTCTCTAAAAGAATAACAAGAAAAAGGAAAAAGCATGTTGACTACACAAACAGTTAGAAAACTCTACCGGAGTGAATATTTTCCATTGGAATATCAAAACCATAAAATGCGCATGCCTGCGGAAAGAAGAATGATGCTGTCTGTAAAATCACAGTTATTTTACAAAAATCATGTTGGCTAAACACCAAAAATATTGCTTCCTACCCTCCACACATTCTTATATCAGATAATTAACCATTTGAAAGACATGCTGCCAAAATGAGAATGTTTCTTAGACGTTCATTGGCAGAAGAAAGGTTAAATATTGGAGAAAATGCATCAACAGCTGTATTGAGTGTTAAAACCACCCACATATTATTGGCAAGTTCCCCGATTAGCCAGTGAAATGCATCGATTAAGGGACAAGAAAAATATGCAAATTAATCTAGATAATCTCCTTTCCAGTAATGCCTAGTTTTCAGGTTTACGGAATGTGATATCCCCTCCAATCTATTTAAGCACTAATGATAATCTTTCAGTATGGTGCTCCAACTATCCGTTTCTTTTTAGTTATTTAGAAGCAGATGTGTTAGCAATGAGAAGTCTACTAAAAACAGCTTCCAGAAGTGTTATTCCAACAATATTACATAATAATACAAAAGACAATTACTCCCTTTATTTTAGTTCACAAAGAATGAACCCTTTCAAAATTTCAAAACAGTGAACTTAAACTTCTTTGCCCTTCATGACAAGCTTTTACCACCACACAAATGTTATGGCATTTTTAAGATCACAAGTTTCAAAAATTTTCATTTCTTTCTTAAACTCCTTGTCCAGTCAACATGAAACGGATGGAGTAGTTACTAATACTATATGTTATTCCTAATATATCCTTCGTGCTTCGTGAGTGTTAGCTTTAAAGTTCATAAAACAAGGACGATGAGAGAAAGGATTTTTTTTTTTTACATTTTTCATTTTTTTAGGTGAAGCGGAGGGAGTTCTGAAACGGAATATTATCTTATTAAGAAAAACGGAACACTTTTGGACCAGGAGATTAATCAAATTCAAGCAGAGTTACTCCGATTGTTTTTATATTTAAGATAAAGATATGCAAATGAAGTAAGCCATTTCACCTGTTGAATCTGAACATCATTTAGGAACCTAGCAGCCAAATATCCAACACAATTCCATTTGATGCAGCAAAAAATGCCAGAACGTGACTGATGAAGTGCGTCTCAGATTCAGATAAGGCTTCGCATTGCTGCAAATCTTGAGAGAGATCAACCTCCTCAGCTGTATCCAACATATAGGAAAGCGAAAAAGGATATGATAGATTAGTACAGTGTACAGCTATACCAGAAGCTAGATGCACAATATGCAGTAATAAGCAAACATATTTATATGCAGAAGACAGGTTACCAATAGCACCAGACCACTGCCATATAGTCATTAGTAAACAGAACGCAAGCTTGAAAACCAACGAAAAGGATGAGATAACAATCCTCGGAAGTTTCAAAAAGGCTGCAGAAGTTACTGCAAGCAATATCTACCACAGCCTATCCCAACAGTCTATCAAAAACACAAATAACATCATGCACTTCAAGTATGACTAGTTTCAAAATGGTATTTCTTTTAAGTGGAATTGACCTCCCTAAATATCAGAATATATGCCCTTTTCCCATGCAATGGATTGAAGGCACCAGAAATTGAGCTTTCGTTCTTACACTTCTTCAGATGTACTGTCACGACCCGGAATTCCCACCCTCAGGAGCAGTGATGGTGGCTACTCGTGGAAGCTAGGCAAACCAACTACCATAATTTTTAACACATTAACAATCAACCCAAACAGATATAGAAATAACTTAAGCTAAGCAGATATAAAGTGCAGAAGAGATATAACAAATCCAAATAGACCAATACCTGTCTACCCACAAATTTGGGGTCACAAATTCCTGAACATCTATGAATTTATACAAACACTGGTTTGAAAAAAAGAAATGCAACTGTTCACGGAATGAAAAGGGACGGCAGAAAGCTAAAATAGGGAGGGGGGGAGGGGGCTTTAGGCTCTGCGGACGCCAACAAATCTACTTTGGTCTCACTGGACTGAAGGCAGCTACCTCAGCTACTCACTGGGTCCGGTACCGAAATCTACACAAAAGAGTGAAGAGTGTAGCATCAGTACAACCGATCCGATCCCATGTACTGATAAGTGTCGAGCCTAACCTCGGCGAAGTAATGATGAGGCTAGGACACGACAATCACATATACTTGTGCAGTTAAATCATGTACAAACAGAATCATAATAACAAGAATCAACATAATAAGGTGGGAAGGGGACATGCTGCAAGGAATATCAGATTCTAACAATAAATCAATAAAGAAGTATAATCAACATGATATCTATACCAACAAGAATAATGAGTAACACGTGCATGACATCACCCTTCGCGCTATTACTCTTGTCATCACCATATGAAACCACAGAAACGACATGGCATCAACCTTCGTGCATTACTACTCATAATCATGACACGACATCACCCTTCGTGCATTATTCCTCACAATATCGGCACGACATTACCCTTCATGCATTAACAAATCATGGCATGACATTAGCCTTCGTGCATTAACACTCATAAAATCGGCGCAACATCACCCTTCGTGCATTTCACTCTCCCACAATTTTATGCACGGCATCACCCGTCGTACTTTACACTCTTCCTCACCCAAACAAATGGAATAATACGTCCCGTCAAGGGAATCAACAATAACATCCCGGTAAGGGTTCAGCTATTGCCAATCTCATTTTCAACAATTACTTTACATAATGAAACTCAACTTGATCCAATACTCGACAATGGTCAATTACCAAGAAACTTTCTAAGCTTTGTTCAACATGTATAATCATCAATTTAAGCATGATCGACACAAATAGTCACAACAATCATTGATATAAGACTCACTGGTATGCGTGACACCAACGTATAGATACGCGTCACCACACCTATTCGTCGTACGTACTCAAGCTAACACATAGCAAATAAGATTAAAACTCAAGCTAAAGTTAGGCCAAAGACTTACGTCGAATGCATGGACAAGATTAAGCCTCGACTACCGCTTTACTTCTCGGTTCCACTTTCAATTCGCTCGTATGTAGTCACAGTTTACTTAATAACATTAATAAATGCTAAATAAACCAATTCTAATGCATGAAAATAGATTTCCCATCGTTTTCCCAAAAAGTCAAAAATCGACCCCGGGCTCACTTGATCAAAACCCAAGGTTCGAACCAAAACTCGTTCACCCATTCTCTCCCGAACTCAAATATGCAATTAGTTTTTAAATTGGACCTCAAATCGAGGTCCAAATCACCAAAAATTAAAAATCCTACTTTCTACCCCAAAACACCCAATTTTCCTATGAAAACCTTAGATTTGAAGTGAATGTTATAGATTGAAGAAAATAAGTTAGAAATCGTTTACCTATGATTTGAGGAAGAACTCTCTTCAAGAAAATCGCTTATGAGATTTTAGGGTTTGAAAAATTGTAAAAATGAAGAAGAATCCCGTCAAAATCCCACTTAACTGGTCGTAGATGTTGCAATTGCGACGAGGGGTTTACTATTGCGAACCGTGGGAATTTCTGCAATCTTTGCAATTGCGAAGGAATCGTCGCATATGCGACTGCTAGGAATTAGTTAGAACTTCGCATTTGCGAAGAAATGCTCGCAAATACGAGCAAGGCTCGCCAGGGCATATTTCACAATTGCGATCAGCACCTCGCAACTACCACACTGACAGACTTCGCAATTGCGATCCCTAATCTCGCGATTGCGAGATCAGAGGCCAATACCAGAACTGAAACCTGCAACAATTTTTCCTAAGTCCAAAACACCCTGTAGCCTATCCAAAACTCACCCGAGTCCTCGGGGCTCCAAACCAAACAGGCACGCTGTCAGGACCTATGGGACAAGGGACAGCTCGTGCGATCAAATCATCAAAATAAAATCAACAACTACGAATTTAATCTCAAATTCATAAAATTCCTTAAGAACATTAAAATTTCCATTTTCTCAACTAAAGGTCCGATTTATACCAAATCCACCCTGATTCTTACCAAATTTTACAGATTTTACTTAATTATTATTTTAAACCTATACCGGGCTCCGGAACCAAAATACGGGCCCGATACCATCAAGAAAAGTCATCATTTCACTTCTAAAAGCCTTTATATTTTCCAGTAAATAATTTTCTTTAAAAAATTCTTTTTTCGGGCTAGGGACCTCGGAATTCGATTCCGGACATACGCCCAAGTCACATATTTTACTACGGACCCTACGGGACCGTCGGATCAAGGGTCTAAGTCCGTTTACCAAGAATATTGACAAAATCAACTTTAATCAATTTTAAAGGTCAAATTCATTGTTTTTCTTAAATTTCACATAAAAGCTTTCCAGAAACGTGTCCGGACTGCGCATGCAAATCGAGGTGAGACGAAAAGAGATTTTTAAGGCCTCGAAATAAAGTTTTGACTTCTAAAGCAACATATGACCTTTAGGGTCATCACATGTACTCACACACAACCTTTCTATAAACCATTAATATATACATAAGCATGTGCATTTTATTCCTTATATTAGGATGATACAGAGAGTTGAAAGTCTATTTACTTCAACAAAACCATAGCAACCTTATTACTCTAGGCCACCCTTTGATATGAAACAAAAAATGTGGAAACGTAGAGCTAATTCTTAATGCATTCAACAGAAAGAGTCAACAGAATCAGACCAACAGTTGATTGCTCGGCCCTTTAAGATACTGTGATGGTAATATTGAGGAGTTAATGTGGCAAGTGTCAAACTTTCTACATAGTGTTACCCCTTAGCTGTGATTATAACAATTACCCATGATCCCCTACATCATGTTACCACTTAACTATGATTATTACAATCAGTAGCTATTCCCTGGATTTCCTTAGCTTGTCAAACTTCTCTTTTTCACCCACATGAACACGTTTTTCTTAATTACTTAGAAATCTCCAAGGGCCAGTCGCGCATGGCTGGAAACTCATTGAAAGATGGACTCGCTCCTCTGCCCATCTCCATTTAAATTAATACCAAGCTTTTTATCTGCAGAAGGGTTTGATCCGATGACATGCAACTAAACCACACATCAAGAGCTATGCTCTTAGCACTAGATCAAGCCCTAGGGACACGTGAACATGTTATAGATTTCAGGCAAAATGGATCCCGAGTTTAGGGGGCAACTTATATCTTTCGAGCAAGACAACTCATCAACGATTGTGCAGGATTGACGACTCAACTATCCATTTACTTGTGTTATTAATTCTTATACGAATCCCCACCCGAACTATCTCTAAGCCAACTGAGTTCTCTCAAACGACTGCCACTAGGGCTTTCGTTCAATGAGTCAACTGTGGCTGAACCAGCACAGATTTGCTCAGTTATCAAAAAAGAAAGATCTCTCAAAACGATTCTACTCATCCTGCTTGCGAGCTATAAACTGCAAATATTAACCTTTTAAAGACAACATTCCCCAACTAACACAAGTCCAACTGCAACAACATTCTCTATGTGTGGTCTAATGGTCAAGATTTCTCCAACTTCCAAAGGAGTATATGAATTTCCTAAAAACATGAACCATTAGGGTCGGGGAGTCCCACCACAAAAGGAGTGGCCACAGCCTGCGGTATTCCACCACTTCCGGAAACCAAATACTAAAAGTTACAATTGAATAACACTTCAGAGAAAGCTCAAATAAAAAAGCAAAATTGACAGAAAAAACCCCATCACAAACAAAATAGGAGTAGTGAAGATATAAATGAACACAATTGGCATAGTCAAGTCGGAATATAGATGAAGAATGTAAAATATAAAAGGAAAACTCTCAACTTTAGATAAAACTCATAAAAGCAACAAACTGTAGAGGTAAAAATCATCATAATCAAATAAGTGACTTGACGACATAAATAAACACAATGGAATATGGATGAATAATGGAAGCTTTAAAGAAAATAGTAACCATTCATGCAATAGAAATCAATACTCTAGAAAGCAGCAATAGAGAAAAAAGTGATCACAAACAAACAAGTGACATGAAGAAGTAAATAAACACAATTTGCATACCCAATTCAGAATATAGACAAATAATGAAACGAAAACAATGCAAACCACCACAGTGCCAAAATCTGTCTCTCCAAAAGTGCAAACACTCCAATAAGCAGCAAGGTTAGAGATAAAACTCATCATAAACAAATAATCGAGATTAAAAACAGCAAATTCTATAGTAAAAATCTCATCATTAATGAAAAAGTGACAGAGAGGGCCTAAGGCGAGGCGTTTTAACCGAAGCGAGGCCTAAGTGCTGACACATGGGGAGTAAGTTCCACGGATCTTAAATTTTACTAATTTCAAGAATTTTAAGATAGTATAAAATAATGAATAATTATAAAAATTGCATTGACATCAAAAAATTGAAACAAATAATCTATTTAAAATATTTATAAATTATAATTCAACTATGAATAATACAAAAAGTATGACATATATTATAATGTGCAAATTATACGTCGATACAATTCAAACATCAAAAGTAATGTATTCAATACGAAATGTCTCTCTTGAAAGAATTTTGATATTATAACTTGATATATTTCTTAATAGTCCTTTTATTTAATATGCTTTCTATTTGAAAGATAATTTATATAGAAACATAATAAGAAAATATTATTTTCTAGTATCATTTATTTTTAAGTTTCAACAATTTAATAAAGTAACACATAATTCACCATACAATACTATGATAACTAATTATTTGTAAATAATTACTAGCTAATACTGAATTATTAAATTAATAAGTCTTGTATCTCGTAAACGTGAAAAAAAATATTCAGAAAAATAATTGTAAAAAAATATTATGGACTATTATATAGTAAAGACATAACAAAAGTTAATAAATACATTCTTTTTAAATGAAAGATTTATTTAGAATTAACTATCGTAGCAGTCTTAGTGGATAACGTACAACAATTTTTATTTTTATTATGACGTAAAATACTATCAGCTTAATGATTTATGATTAAGAAAAAAATAATTTTGAACAGTTAACAATTTATTAAGAAAATTTGAGGATTTACAAGGTTAGTTCCATACAACTGCATAAGGTTCTATTAGGCCAGCCCAGTGCGCTAGGTGTTGGGCGTGTTCGGGGAGTAAGTCTCGATGGCCGAGACGTAAGTCTTACGGAACTAAGCCTTGCTCCACCCCGGAGCAAGCCCAAGACGAATCCCAATTCTACCTTTTAAACAAAGAGTGCAGCCAAATTTCAATACTTACAAATACAAAATAACAAATAAAAGGAACAAAAAATAAAATTGAAACTTTAAATATGCACATTACTAGCCCAAGAAACCATATAAAGCAACAAAATTTACAGAAATGAACTGATCATAAACAAATAAGTGATAGGAATAAGTAAACAGACACAATTTTGCATAACAAACTTAGAACATACAATTGGGGCGGCCTAAGAAACATTGGGGCGAGTTGATCGGGCAAGATATGTCTTCAGATTTCCGAGAACATGGCTCTTGATAGGAACATGTTGTAGGCTAGGGGTAGTCGAGAGTTCTTCCCTCTTTGTACCGAGTAGTCTGATAAAGTTTTATTTAAGTTTGTTAGCGGTCTATGTTGTGTTCACTATGTTGTTTTGCATAATTTTGTGTTATTGTCCATTCACTTATTTGTTGTTGTTATTTTCTTTCTCCCATCTTTCGTCTCTTTACTTTTTTTGGGTATGGGTAAAATGTGTGTATACTCTTCTCTCACTATTTTACTAGGTATGTTGTTGTAAATTCAGAACATAGAATACCAATGCAACCAAATTTAAACATAAGAAGAAAAAGGAAAAAGAATAATGGAATATTCTTTTACAAATATGTGCATTATTTATTACTAGTCCAGAAATTTGCTTGTGATTTCTTGTACATTTCCCAAAGTTGTGGGTATCTAATTAGAAAGGTGCAGTACTTTTGGGATTCTTCTTTAAATATTGGTTCATCTTCTTATCCTTTCTGTTGCATTTTTCAAAGAACACATGTTCTCTCTTATCCTTGTTTCTTCTCTCTACCACTCTTTTACCCACATATATGTATACACGCACAAAGTATAAAAAAATTCAAGTGTGAGATTGAACGATTTTCTCTTCGGTTATCCATGGAGTATTTGTGAAATTGGAAAAACCCTACAAAAACCCTCATATTTACAAACCGAACAGGTTTTGGCAGTTAATGCTAACTTTTCATTCAGTTTTCTCAAAATGTTTTTAATTTGAAAAGGAAAAATATTCTTTTTGTTACGAAACAATAAAATAAGAAAAACATTATTGCGAGAAAAGTATTAGAGAGAATTTTTATTGATTTTGAGATCAATTATAATGGAATAGAACCCCTCTATTTATACGGGAAAAAGTGACTTAGCCGCCAAGTAACAAACCTAAAATCTCTCTAAAATGTAGATATTCACGTTAAATAAAATTCTATTTATAACACTACCCCTTGAATATTCAAGGAATAATGCGTCTCGTTGAAACCTTAACTAAAATAATACTCAGTGAAAAAAATTTTAGAGAAGGAAAAAGAGTACACATATCTAATTAGCAATACGCTTTTTTGTTGTCTCGTTAAAAATCTTGCAAGTAAAACCCAATAGGACAAAAACTTGTAAGGGAAAAAAACTACACACATATTAACTCCCCTTCGTAAGAATATCAATTCACATCTTTGAACCTATACATTCCAATCTTGTGCACCATCTTCAAAAGATCGTTGGTAGAGATTTGATAAACAAATCAGTCATATCACTACTAGAAAAAGGCAGATTTCCGACGGTCAAATCGGTCGGAATTTCGTCGGAAATCATGTATTTCCGACTATTTTCCGACCGAATTTCGTCTGTCGGAAAAACGATGGTCGAAAAATAATTTCCGACGGAATCCGTCGGTAATTACCGACTAAAGGCGTCGCAAATTTTAAATTGGTCGGGTTGCCAAGTAATTAAGTTTTACGACTAAAGTGGTCGGAATTTACCGGCTGAATCTATCGTAATAAACCAAGAAAATTACATAATTTATAATTAAATTTTATACATTTTCCGACGGAATCCGTCGAAAACTGTTGAAAATTATTTTTTTTTCCTGAAATTTTCAACTGAAGCAGTCGAAAACTATTAATTAAAAATTAAATTTTATTTAATTTCCGACGGAATCCGTCGAAGAATTCTGAATATTAATTTTAAAAAAAATATATTTCCGACTGTTTCAGTCGGAATTTTGTACTAAACTGGGCAGAATTCTGCTCAATTTTGAGCTACACCACCTGTCAAACTATCACAAATAAAAAAATACCAACAAACAATCTAAACGAACGATACATTAATACAATAATACGAACAAACAATACATTAGCACTTCCTAAATTAACAATACATTAATAATTTCTAAACCAACAATGTAAATCATTAAACCAACAATGTAAACCATTAAACCAACAATACCAACATTTAAACCTAATAAATTTGGGCATACAAACATCCAAATAGTAGCTCGTGTTCAAGTTTAAAAGCAATATATAAAGCTGTCTCTCACAATCAAGTTTACCAGTCAACCAAAACATCACAACTAAACTACACATCAGAATCAGTTTGTTCATCCTCATCTTCAGATAAATCATGCACATGTTTACACATGAATTTTTGCATCTTAACAAACATTTCGTTTTGGGAGTCCAATTGTTTCTTCAATCCACAAACTTCCTTTTTCAAATTTTCCATCTGTTCTTGATTTTGATGAGAAGAATTGTCTAAGAGTGGGTTTAGATGACCTGTAGGTCGATGTACTCCTAGCCCGTAAACTCTGCCTTTGTTTGATCCACCCGCTACATCTGTCCATAATGCAGCCATATCATCAGGTGTTGATGCGACAAAATGTTGTCTCTTTAAATGAAAACACATTAAAGGAAAAAAACAGAAAAGTTCTTTATTTATATAAATGAAATAACTTCTGCAAACTTGAAAGAGTTAATAATTTTACTAACAGTAGTGAGTAGTTGCTAGAAATCTTATATATCATCCTCCCACCACACTTAACTTGAAACCATAACAATTCATAAGATCCTTTTCCTTATAAATCATTTTTCCAGAAAAAGTGTTGTGTTCTAATTTTACTTCTATTGATGAATATACTTCCTTGATGCTGGCTTGGGTTAAAGTTTGAGAGTCAACCTTGACAACACCAAAGAATGAGGAGCCAATCGCTTATACAAATGCAAAAACCCAGAAAATATAAATGCACTTATACAATATAGAAGCTAACATAACTGCACCTATACAAATGCAAAAACCCAGAAAATACATATTTAAGCTTACGCCTTTGAATAAACCAGATTCCAAGAATTCACCGAACGAAATTCTGACCCACGTTAGCCATACCCAAATGAAAACTAAACCCATTTAATTTGGGTTCAAAATGTCAACAGAAAACAAAAAATCGTATACACTGCTCACATCATAAAGATTAAAGAAAAAAGAACGATTATAGAATATAATGTCGAAATTAGAAAAGAAAAATTACCTGAAGTTCGATTTCTCACTGATTTCCTTTTGGGTCGAAGCTTTCTCGATATTGAAATATTTTCTTCACCTGTAATCGCTGACTTTAAAATTACTCCTCTTTTCTTCAGATTCTTCGAGTAAAACAAATGGATTCCGGAACTTTGGGAATTTGAGAGTTTTGGGGTTAACAAATACATGTATATTGGGTGAAAATATATGTAAGATGTGAAAATAGACAATGTTTGCAATTTTTAGTCAAAATTTTGGGTGGGGAAACGTACCTGGCACGATAGATTTACAGCAGTGTCGGCGGCAAGAGTTGCTCGGCAGCGGCAGATTTAGGTTTGGAAAGAGGTTTAAGTGAGAGAGAAGAGAGAAGGAATAAAATGGGAAAAGGAAAAGAAAAGAAACCTTCGCTAGGGTTTTTAAAAAAAATCTCCGACGGATTCGGTCGCTATTTTTTTTAATTTCTTTTTTCTTTTTATATTGTTTTCGATTAAAAACTTCTCCGACGGATTCGGTCGCTGTTTTTTTTAATTTCTTTTTTTTTATATTGTTTTCGATCGAATTGGGCGCTAAGAATTGGCAGAATATTCCGCCAAAATTTACGACGGACATAGACGGAAAATTAGTCGTGAGTATTATTAAAAATCAAAAAATATATTTTTATGAATATTCCGATTGATTCCGTCGGAAAATTCCGACTAATTTTTTCTGTCGGAAATTTCGGTCGGAAATTAGCCGTTTTTTAGTAGTGTATTAACTTGAATTAATATGTTGCACCCCGAAATTATCATTCTTGATGGATATATAGTCTTCTCGTGGAATGACTTTTCAATATCTCCACAGAGGTAATTTCGCTATCACATTATCATGCTTGTAGTTATAGCAATATACATATATGCACAAATTGCACTGAGAATGTGGTACTTGAAGATAAAGAATGTATATGCTTCAACCAATTTAAATCCTTCAAGGTTATCATATAAGTATAGTCATATAAGCCATTTAAATAAACTTTAGATGCATATCAAGTTTTTATGTCATGCTAGACAAATAAGATATCGAAAACTGCATGCACATATCATTGAGTTTATACTTTCATATGAAACCAATTCTACTTGAATTGTTTCTCTCGAGTTAAGATCCTCCCATATATTTAGCGTTATAATCAATATCGTCGACAAATATTTTATTTCGGTTCCAACATTTTTTCATAAAGACATAACATAGTTCATTCATATTTTCAGGTACATGATCTCCTCAGATTTTATAAAGTGTTATTTCATGTGATCTTCTAGGTCACTAGCCTTCATATTATGATCACTTTGATCGTTTGCTCGTCTTGTTTATCAAAATTTTTATTTGAAGTCGATCTGTCTATACGCTTTAAACGTACCATAGACTTTATCCTTCTATGAAGCATTTGCAATAAGAATATAGTTATTTTTTTTTTGTCAGCAAATGCGTCTGGCATGCTTTACAATATATTGCAAATGCATTATCTTTCTATGGACTTCAAGTTCATATTATCTTATTCGAGGATCTAGATGTACAAATTAATTCATTTCATGTAACTTTTTCTCGACTGTTTATCATGTCTCCCCCCATGTTAGAAAAACTAATTTGTTTCCTCAACTTTGAGAACCCATCTTTGTGTGTTATGGTGCTAATCAAAATATACATCACACATCAATAATATTATTCTGGAATTATTTGGTTTCTGACCCTGAACCACTTGTGAGGGGAGAAAGTAATATACTTTTGTATATAACGTATATCAAATTGATATATATAATTTTGTTCTCATAAGCAATAATTTAGCTATTACGTGGAGGCAGTCACTAAATTATTTTGCTAAATCAACTATGATGTAAACCAACTTATCAAGATGAACTGCCTTGAATAGAAAATCTGGAAATTATGCTCTAAATTAAATTATGGAGCAAGTTACCTTGCAAATGCCATGTTGCGGGTTAATAATAATCACACATGTAACTATATGCATCTTATGTGTTATACATGGCAGATGAATAAGCCAATATTCACCTTTGATATTTCCAGTACTCATGGGATTCAATCCCAATTTTAGCTGGTCTATTGATTAATGAGAACAAACAACGTAAGAGAATTCGTAAAGAACTTTCTAGTTCTTTAATATTTACTCACGTGAATTCTGTTTTATTTTTTTGCATATCATACGTGAATTAACATGGCTAAACCACTTATACCAATATAATAAATTATCAATATTGAAAGTTCATGTTTATACCATGACATGTGCAATTATCAATAAACTTCAAGTTTATTATAATATAAATTTTATATCAATAAATATTGCGATAGTTGCCATCACAACAGGGTAGTTTGGGCCATGAGACTTTATGACTTATGAGTGCAGTTGAAGTAAAAATTCTACTAATAAGTTACTACCTAATATGGACCACGTATCCTCGTCGAAGAAGATTGGTTAGCAATCATTAACGTAAGGAAAATTTTAATTTATATCTCGTATAATTGATATTAATTGTATGAGATAACTTTTTTGTTTCATAGTTTTGTGGATTCAGATTTTTATGAACGAAGAAATATAAGATTTGGGTCCACAAATTTATAAGACAAACAAAAAATCTTATAGCACTAGTATCAGCGTACGAGAGTACACAAAATAAAACTTGAAACATAACGTAAGTGGTGACGGAGTCCCCACTAGAAACCAATGCCTTTGAAAGTTGAATGATTATTATATGTATACGTCTCACTCCAATCTGCAACATTAATATTTCCTCCAATCTTGTCTTGCTTTTTGTGCGGGTGGGAGCAAAGAACAGAAGTAGAGCCTCTCATTTTTGTTATTCAAATGTCAGGACCTCAATGTGTCAAGAATCCACCAACTCTCAACTCAGCTTCTGGATCTGGGAATATACAAGATATTGGAGGTCTCAACAGCTATGTTACTGGACCTCTTGGCTCCAAGCTTGCCATTCTTCTCATTTCTGATGTATTTGGTAAACATCAACTTTTTCTTGATATATAGTATATGGTTACGTACTACTAGTGTTTATATACTGTTTCTTTTCCCTAATTAGATAATATTAGTTGATTGAATCCTTTCCAGTAGCTATAAAGAAATATTGGAGCCTTTCCCTATAAGTGGAAAAGCATTCTAAGCAAGCTTGTTTATATCTTTTCAAAAAATAAAGATCGTAACTTGTTGGTTTATTTAGCTATTAATTCTTATCTGTGTAATTGGTTTTGTAGGATATGAAGCTCCACTTTTGAGGTAAATACTAGCTGAGATTTATACTTACCATTTATTTTATGTTATTAAATTGATTTGCTTTTAAATGACCTGATTGCGTATTGTTATACCGTCAGTTAGTTTAAGTCTTTTGGAAATGCTTACATAACGAATGTGGGATAAGTGTTGTATTCTCTAGTTTGAGTAACAATCATAATTCGGATGATACCTCACTATTCTGCTTCTGTTTGGGTAATTTAGGAAGGTAGCAGATAAAGTTGCAGCTGCAGGGTACTTGGTCCTTGTTCCTGATTTCTTCTATGGTGAACCTCTAGACCGCGAGAAACATGACATACAGACATGGTTGAAAGATCATGGCGCGGTTAGTCTCATTCTATGTGAACTTCTTTATTTCAAAGAACATGAGGAAATTCCTGAATAAAGATCTGCAACACTTGAAACTATTTACTTAACTTTGCAGAAATGCGAATATTGATGAATCTGTAATAGTAATGTGTCTTAAGAGTATTAGACATTGAGTTGGTTCTTACATCTTTTAGGACAAAGGATGTGAAGATGCTAAAGCTGTGGTTGAATTTTTGAAAAGTAAAGGTGTTTCTTCCATAGGAGCAGCAGGCTTTTGCTGGGGAGGTGACACAAATGTGTTGTTTTTACATATCTTTAGCTTTATTTTAATAGAAAGGGAAATTCATGGACTCCTTATTTTGCTTCAGGAATGGTAGTTTCTAAATTGGCAAAACATGAGAATAGTATTGGGGCTGCAGTTATCTTGCATCCTGGTCCTATAACAGTTGATGAGATAAATGGTAAATTTATAGATTTCTCATTTCTCTTCTATACTTATATAGAGCTTATAAATATTGTTGTATTTTTCAGAGGTAAAAGTTCCAACTGCAATATTAGCAGCTGAGCATGACCATATATTTCCTCCTGACCAAGCGAAGCAGCTACGCGACGCTTTATCTGCAAAATCCGAGGTAATGTGGTATCTCTTCAAGCATTTAGGTTTGTTAAATGTGTTGAAGAAGATCACTATATGCAATAGGTTAACTACATTAGAATAAAGAATGGTAGAATAGGATAATTTGTCATTAGCACTTTCCCATTGATATAGTTCAGTATCAAAAAAGGATGAAATATATATTGAAATCATCTGTTACGTATTGTGCAGATTGAGAGCTTTGTGAAGATATTTCCTGGAGTTCAACATGGATGGACAGTTCGATACAACGTTGAGGATGAATCGGCTGTCAAAGCTGCAGAAGAGTCTCACTCAGATATGTTAAACTGGTTTATCAAGTTCATCAAGTGAACAAGAAAGAACAAGAATTGAAACATCATTTTTAGGAAAGGATATTTTAATAAACTGAGAATATGTCACAATCATAAAGTACACTGTATTTGCTGATATGGATCAATCATGTTTGTTAGGTTTTAACTTATGATGCATATTTCTCTCAAACCCGCTTTTATGTCTAAAAATCAAAGAGCTTTCTAGTGAACATATGCTCTTGTCACACAACATTCCTTAGAGAAATGAGATTCGTTAATTCAGAATAAATAGACTTGCTCGTTTCCTTGTTTTTATTTCAATTACATTCTATCTTATAGTATCACATTTTGTTTTGTAAGATTAGAAAATCAAAATTCACATAATCGAGATCTTTTAAAAACTTTTGAAAAGAGCATGCCTCTTTAAATTAGTTGAACAGTATTTTTACTAATTGGAATCCTACAACCAACCAGGGGCAGAGCTAGGTGGGTGGAAGGGGGTTTAGTTGAACCCCTTTCGATGGCACATTGTATCTACAAGGTTATATTTATTTTTCATATATATGGGCAGCCCGTTGCACTAAACTTCCGCTACGCGCGAGGTCCCAATATGAACGCGGAATACTTGATACATCAAATTACCATTTTTTATTCTTCATGAGTTTACTCTAGCTAGAAAAATAAAATAAAATTACAACCTTTCAGAAACAACCATGGTTGTTGGAACAAGCCGGAACGTTTAAAATATTCCAAAAAAAGAGTTTAAAATAATTCGGGAAAAGAAGTGGACCGGGTCGCGTCGACAAATATTAATCAATCAATAGATCTTTTACCATATCCAAATTCGAATCTAAATCTAAATCTGAATCTGAAGCCGAAATCGAATCCGAAGCCGGAGACGGCTCGAGGTTTACCTTATTTCCAACACATTAAACACCAAGGGATGTGGTTTCTTAATATAAGCACATTCCCTTTTTCTTTCCACTACCAATGAGGGACAATTGTTCTTCCAAAGCATAAGGGAACAACTCACTTTCCCTTCAAATTTCTTCCCTACATTTTTCATTCACCGACTTCCATTCCCGGCAATCCCCCCACATAAATGAGGAATGGCTATAAGAAAAAGCAATGCACGGATGAATGTGTGATTGACAAACAAGAATTAATTGCATCTGGATAAGTAGGTTTCTCTTTAATTTTCCAAAGTGAACTTATATTGGATATACTCGGTCATTGATAGATTTGATATATTTGAACTGTCGAGCTTTATTATATACCTACACAACATAAGTCACACAATCAACCATTAACCATCTATGGTTCTCACGGTTGTGTTTGTTTCAGCCATCAACGCCGCCTGATTTTATGAGTGCTTAAGGAATGGGCCTTTACTTTCATTCTCCTTGAAGCGGCTTACACTTCAAACCCACATAGGTGATTTTTAAACGTGTTGTCTTATAGACACACTATCTGGTCATTTCCTGCCAGACTTAGTAAATCATTAAAATATTTTAAGCTTTTATTGACTCATCAAAAACCCTTAATGCTTTACCCTGATTCCTGAACATTGTCTTCATCAATATGTTGAGTTATTTGACAATGTTGAACCGTCATTCATAAATTTATTTGATCTCTTTGAACCTAGCTCTTGGGATCTCCTGTCACGACCCAAACATATGGATCACAACGGGCATCCGGTACCTTACTCAACCGAGTACCAATATACATATTTTTCTTATCGTACTCTCATTGGCATATGGGCCAAACAAGCCGTCATGGGCTAACCAGAATAAACATAAGGGAAAACTCAATATACAACGACCCAACCAGATATAAAAATTTATACATGTGACATACGGGCATATAAGTCCAACATGATCATTTGTAAACTAAACATAGGCCAACAAGGCCATACAAGTATCCGTACACATGACATCTGTCTACAAGCCTCTAAGACCACATAAGTATCATAAAGGCCGAGACTGATGCAAGCAACCCATTCACCAATTTGGGTTACCTAACCCCAGCCGGATCTTGATATCCCGTCCTTCTCTTAACTACACATGTTAGCCCGCATAGGGCATAACTTAAATGGGTACACACTTTCTGTTACTGTTGAAGATAACGCAAAATACTTATATTTCTCTACCTGATTTGAAAATGCTGATAATCTTCATTAACTGGATGCCTCGTATCCTTCTTCACCTTGCTTCTTTTACTCGATGAAACTTACATCTAGCTTCTGGATTTCTCATTGCTTTTCACCATGGGGTGGATAGATATTCTTGCCTTAAGGCTCCTTATCAAGAAGCTTATACCTTTCAGTACCCACATGATCTGCTAAAGACCTCACATTTACTTATCATAGTCAACATACAAAAATCGAGTTCCTCTCACTCAGCTCTTCCATAGCTATATCTCTTTCCAACCGTCTTTCTGGATGTAGGCATCATCTTATTACGAATAAAATAAAATTTCAGAATTTGAATTCTTATAAGTGATCTCTACCACACGATTTAGAGTAAGAAGAAAGAGTGATGTCTTAAATGCCATGTAGCCTCCTGCTTATAAGTGGTGCACAACACACCCATAAACAAGACTCTACTAGACACGGTTTGTAGACTCTAATCTGATATCACTTTTATCACGACCCAAACATATGGGCCGCAACGGGCACCTGGTAGCTTACTCAACCAAGTAACAATATACATATCTTTCTTGTCGTACTCTCATTGGCAAATGGGACAAACGAGCCACCATGGGCTAACTAGAACAAAAATAAGGGAATACTCAATATAGGACGGCCCAACCTGATATAAAAACTTATACATGTGACATACGGACCTATAAGGCCAACATGATTAATTATAAACTAAACATAGGCCGACAACGCCATATAAGTATCTGTATACATGAAATCTGTCTACAAGCTGATAAGACTACATAAGTATCATAAAGGTCGGGACTAAGCCCCGCCATACCAATAAATACATATCCTAACTGTACTGATCAAATAAGAAATTTCGGAGCAAATGGAGTGCACCAACTTTTTCGCTGAGCTGATAGCCTACTTGGAGGATTCCCGACCTGTCTATCGGGACCTGTGTGCATGAAACGCACCGTCCCCAAGCAAAGGGCCTTCAGTACAAATTATGTTCCGAGTATGTAAGGAATGAAAATTAGTAAATAATAGACATGAGAGAAACATGGAGAAAAAGACTCAACATATATATCTGGATAATTCTGTAAATCATGAAATACTTATAGTGTCGTGCATATGCGTATGAATGTCATGTCGTGCATAGGTACATGTGTTCATAACATCATCAAGCCTCTAAGGGCATCCTATCATATCATCTCGGACATTGTGGACAAAATCATCAATGTATACCAGTTGATGGGGTGGTGTTGCGTCTATAATGTCATAAACTTCTCCATATATATATATATATATATATATATATATATATATACACAACGTCATCTGGTCATGAATCAATGCACATGTATGAATGAAGGCAATGCATGAAAAGTACGTCAATAAAATCTTTCGGAGTGTCATAAGACCATTATGCCTTTTATTATTATCATGAAATAGACTTTATCAACTCACGTATTTTCTGAGACCCATGAACATACAATAGAATAATAAGACTTATAAAAAATCAAGAATATAAGTATCTCTAATATTTCTATGAATAGAGTCATTTATGGAAGTTGTGCATTTGCTCATGTCGTTTGTGTCGTATGGATCATGCCAAAAGAAAGAAGGGATATCCTTAACATACCTGAGTCGATTCTCTTGATAACCCCTCTAACACACATCAATTACAACAAATCATGTAATAGCGGATCGAAGTAGGAAAACATCTGTATGATATTCTTGAGAAATATTGCACCGTACTCTTTTAGAATCACAAAATCTCACGTTGCTAATGTTCTAAGAAATCTCGTTGGTTGAAGAAATCACGTTGTGGTATTTTTGTAGGAATTTTGTAAGAAATCATGTTGCTAACTTTGTAAAAGCTCACGTCTGATTGTACTAAAACTATTAGAAGGGAAGTGTCTTGCAATTAATCATGTTAGGTTGCCACCTAGTTTAAAATGACGAAGAGCCCTTTGTCTAAGAAGTTGTTTGGTGCCACGCTTTTGCTTTAGTCCTTATCCAAAGACTTCTATTAATTCACCACTAATTATTAATTAACTAGGTAATATTCCATTACCCAATAATTAATTAATTACTCATATAATTAAAAATTATTTTTATTTATTTAAAATATTACTCACTTTTCACATATCTTATACACCTTATTATCATGGTCATGTGGTATCTTGTATGGCACTAGTCCATAAATACCGAGTATTTTAGGTCGGGCCATATTTTATCCCACCATGTCAGACTTGGACGTAAAATTTATTTTCTTTGACTTTCTTCTGCCCTCACCTTCACTAACTTACTTATCTCTTGTTTGAAATAGCATAATGCATATTATCTCAAAATAATCCCATTCCCGAACTTATGTCGATTAACTTACGACGAAGCTTTAACATACGAAAATGCGGAACATAGCATCTCTAGTCTACTATGTAGAGATGTCGCCATGATTACTTGTCCTAGGTCTTAACCCCATTTCCGTCGATGATCTTTTAACTGCCTCTCTAGATAGACCTTTTGTAAGTGGATCCGACACGTTATCTCTTGACTTTACATAGTCAATCGTGATAATACCACTAGAGAGTAGTTGTCTAATGGTATTGTTTCTCCATCATATGTGACGAGATTTTTTGTTATACATAACGCTCCCTACCTTACCTATCGCCTATTGACTATCACAATGTATACATATAGGTTCCAAAGGTTTAGGCCAAAATGGAATATCTTCCAAAAAAATTTAGCGCCATTCAACTTCTTCACCGGTCTTGTCTAAAGCTATGAATTCAGATTCCATACTGAATGGCGATGCACGTTGTTTGAATGATTTTCAAGACTTTGCTCCACCCCCAATTGTGAAAACATACCCACTCGTGGATTTAACTTCAGATGATCCGATGATCCAATTTGCATCACTATATCCCTCAATCACGGATGGGTATTTATTATATGCAAAGCATAGTCTTGAATATATTTCAGATACCCCAAAACTCATTCCATTGCTATCCAATGCATTTAATTGGGATTACTTGTAAACCGACTCAATTTGCTAATAGCACATATTATATTTGGCTGTATACAATTCATGATATGCATCAAACTTTTCAATACACTTGCATTGTCCAGTTGTGAGTCACTTTTCCCCATTCTTTTGAAGTGCATAACTCACGTCAATTAGAGTTTTGGCAATCTTGAAATCCAAATACTTGAACTTGTCAAGTACTTTTTTAATGTAGCGAGGCTGTGATAATGTTAACCTTGTGGAGTCTTGTGAATTCTGATTCCTAAGATCACATCAGCAACTCATAAGTCTTTCATGTCGAATTTGCTAGTCAGCATGCGCTTAGTAGCATTTATATCTGCCATATTCTTCCTCATTATCAACATGTCATCAATATATAAGCAAACAATAACTTCATGACCTGGAGTGTTTTATATTTAAATACATTTGTCACACCTATTGATTTAAAATTTATTTGCCAATATTGTTTAGTCAAATTTACCATACCGTTATTTTGGTGCTTGTTTAAGTCCATAAAGCGACTTAACTAGTTTGCACACTTTTATTTCTTTACTAGGAACCACAAAATCCTCAGGTTGTTCCATGCTAATTTCTTCTTCTTCCATACAAGAAAGCTATTTTAATATCTATTTGATGGATTTCAAAATTATACAACGCTGCTAGCGCCGCTAACACCCTAATAGATATTATCATCGTTATTGACGAGTAAGTGTCAAAGTAATCAAGGATTTCCTTTTGTATGTAACCTTTGACAATAAGTTTTATCTTATATTTGTCAATAATTCCATCAATTTTTATTTTCCTCTTAAAGATATATTTTGAACATAAAAGCTTATTTCCTCGAGGAAGATCAACTAATTTTCATGTATGGTTATCAAAAATTGATTGAATCTCACTATTAACTATCTTTTTCCAAAATACTGAATCAGAAGATGACATAGTTGTTTTGAAAGTTTGAGGCTCATTTTCAAGCAAGAATGTCATAAAATATGGTCCGAAGGAAGTAGATGTTCTTTGACATTCGCTACACCTTGAATCCTCTTCACTTGGAGTATTTTCCTTTAGCTCTTCCCGCGGTTGTTTAGATCTTTCAATTGACGACTCGCATTCAGTTATATACGAATAAATATGCTTAACAAATTTAACATTATCTGATTTAATTACCGTATTAACATAAATTTTGGGACTATCAATGTAACGACGCGCCTGATCATTTTCACCTGGCAACAGCAAAAGTGGAGTTTGGCACAGGTCAAAGGGAAAATCAAGGAGGAATTCCACTTTGGAAAGGAAAAGGGCAGTTCCAAACGAAGGACCCAGTCTCAAGGGGCAAGCTTCCCGGTGTCCAAGTGTCAAGTCCCGAGGGCGGCGATTCAATCCGACATTTCATTTCCCCCTTCATCATTTTATTTTTCGCATCTAAGAGATGATCTTGCAAAAGGAGTACTGTGCGATAACAAGCGATTTGTGATCAATAAAAAGTACCAGATTTCGCGAACAGTAGTGACAAAGGAGGACGAAAGCAAAAAAGGGAAGACTGCATAACGCCGTTCCGTCCGGCTGGTGGAAATTTCAGACTGAGTTAATATGAGGTCAGTGCTAAGAGACTGGTTTTGAGGCAGGCGTCTTCTAGGCTTTCACCCTCTGTCAGTCCATTGCACCAAGAGTATTGAGATTGATGGGAATAACAAAGCAGAAATTTGGAAATGAGCACGAAATGTCAATATATGAATTGTTTCATTATTCGTTATTTACGGGTCTTTTCGTTGCATTCACTTACAACAAGAAACAACCACCAGTGTTTGGTGCAGCACTTACATCCTGTTGCTCCGATCTCCCCTACGCCTAGGACGTTGTCTGGGCCAAGAGCCATAGTTAGTTGTTGGTCCATGATGGCCTCTTTATTGATTTTGACGATTGGATCTCTCTATGAATGAAAAAGGGGTGCTTCGGATCGGGAGTAACCACTAGTGAGAGGGCAAAAATTTGGGGGGAAGGACAAAGGAAAGAGCGATGCCTACATTAAATCAATTGAAACCTTGACTCTTCAATAGATTAGATTCATCTTAACTTAAGAAAAGTGGTACTTTCTCTTTGCCTTACCGTCTTTTCTCAGCGGATCATCCACATAGTCCGAAGCAAGTTTCTGACCATTAATTCCGTAACAAATGAGCGTAGTGGCAGGCTCGCATAGCTAAAGCCTTCAAGTCCTATTATCGGAAAGGAATAGCTGGTAGACGGACAAAGGACCAGCTGTCGACGGACAAAGGACCTGTCCTATAAGTAGTTGAGGGGGGAACTGGTCCTTTGTCCGTCGACAGCTGAATGTTTCGATCTGGTTTGATTCATGATCGCATCTGCAAACCTTAAAGGTGAGTGTTCTCGAAGAGAAAATCGTGATGGAAAAAGCGTGAGGAGAATTCTAAACTACTGTAACAGAACTAGGACCGTCAACTCCAATTGTAGTAGCGGGAATGTCTTTACCACCGGTTCCAGTTTGTTAATACTATAGAAAGGGTGCCCCTTTCTCTAATTTGGATGAAATAGAAACATCTCTTTTCCATTTCTATTTACCCAGTTCATATCTTTGTTTTGTGTGTTCCTAGGAGGATTTCGATCTCGGAATACCACCTAAATAACTACGGCCAGAGAGTTACCTTAGCGGCCTCCTTCACTTCATGCCTTTGCTCTAGCATAATGAATATCCATACCAGGCTTTCTTTCTTTTAGGCAGTCGAGCATCAGATCTCTTTGTTTGCTAGCCAGTTCTTAAGCATTCTCTGAGTGTTGGAAGTACGTCAGACTCCTCTCCAGGCCAAAAGAAGTGTGATCTCAATCAGGTCCTTTTATAGCCCGTTCCAGCCAAGCCAGTTGGAGTGGTACCGATCGATTCAGGCGCATTTCTTTCAACCACGGAATCCAGAGTGAAGGACAAGCGTTAAGATAAAAAAAATCTACTATTAATGTCTTCAATTGCAAAAGAAATAGCTTGCGTAAGAGCAACGCCTTCCTGCACAAGCATTTGTTCTCCTGAGATCCAGGTTTTTGCACGGTGATTTGTTCTGTCCTCACTTTCTTTTTTATGTTTTATCCTAAGGACATCATCATTGAATTTCATCTTCACTTGGGGATTACTTCCTTTCTCTAGATGTCATTATTGTTACGCCGACCACCAGGTCGTGAGGCTTTCCCAGGGGATGTTTTCTATTTACATTCCCGTCTCTTAGAAAGAGCGGCTAAACGATCGGACCAGATAGACGCAGGTAGCTTGACCGCCTTACCCATCATTGAAACACAAGCTGGAGACGTATCGGCCTATATTCCCACCAATGTAATCCCCATTACTGATGGACAAATCTGTTTGGAAACAGAGCTCTTTTATCGCGGAATTAGACCTGCGATTAGCTCCTACTGTAACAGAACTAGGACCGTCAACTCCAACTGTCCTTATAGATAGGCGAAAGCCACATCCTTGACAAATTACAGAGCTACCCAGGATCAAACGTAAAGCAGCGCTCTCTTGGCAGAGTTTTAGGCGGCCCATGTGGTAGCGGGCGAACTAAGGATTTCGTGTTTGCAAGGAAGCGTGCAAGTGCGTGAATGCATCACCATTCATTTCGCACTATCTGGTCACTGGTTTGAAGTTAGTGCTCCGTGAGTGTATATAACATGACCAAAAGTTTCTACACCCATGAGCTAAGGCACCACCCTTCTTTCCGACCCGGATTGGAAGAGCAAGGCTTAACTTGCAGTTCATGACACAATGTAGCATCTTAGACAAGATGAAATTGAGAAATTCGATCTTTTGATCACCCATTTTTTGAAAACCATTTTTGGGGGCTTCCGCCTTACACACGGAAGATTGGATTTCTCTTTTAAAATTCTTTCTCCCACACACCTTTTTTGCCCTCTTTCACCGATGAGGAAAGAATAATCTTCCAAGCGCACAGAGACCTAAATGTCCATTAGATTCATTCCTAAGCTTGCTTTGTTGCAGCAAGATGATCAGTCCGAGAGTGCGTTCGGGATGGATTGGTGTGGGGCCCCTATGCCCGTCTACTTGAGACTGTCCTTTGGCTTTCTTTAAAGAGTAAGTCAGTCCCCTTGAAAGATGCATCCAAATCTACACTTGGGGTGGTCGAGCGAAGCGCACCTCTGTGAAGCAGCCTAGCATCACTTTAGATAGGAGCAGAATGAACCTTGTTCCCTTTAATAAAACTCCTCTCGCTTGCTTTTTCTAATTTATGACTTACTGGGATGATTGATTCGGGATTTGGAAGAGTTTCGTGTGAATATGCCTATTTGATTCCGTATAATTTTCTTAAAATATGAAGTTTGACTTTGGTCAATATTTTGAGCAAACAAACCTAAATTCATGATTTGATGGTCTCGGAGGGTCCGTAGAAAAATATGGGACCTGGGCGTATGCCCGGAATAGAATTTCGAGGTCCCTAGCCCGAATAGTAAATTTTTGTTAGAAATTGTTAATTTGAAGTTTTAAGGTTTAAAAAAACTAAGTAATCATGCTCCATGTGATATTCTAGTACATGTTGATTAATTCGGATTCGTATGAACAATTTTGAGTAAGAAGAATGAGACTAGAGAATGACCCCTATCATGTTTGGTCTTTTAAATAAGAGTACTTGGTATTTCAGTGTATGGCTACTCCTCATATACGCTACTCCTCATATACGTATTAATTGTTATTGTTTCTTGTAAATGAGCTTATTTACCATTTGACCGCGTCGCACGGGTGATTCACAAGCGGAGTAATAGATGCATCTATAGTTCGAGCCGTTCGACCCTCAGTAGTGCACCATTTAATTTATGCTGCATCGGGCTGTACGTCCCACGGAGATTATATGCGCATGTTTTGCTTAGAAATTCTTCAAGGCATGTGTTACATATTTGATTAGACTATTGACAAGTATACTTGCTAGTGTTTGGGAAAAAACTATTACTCTATGATTATTATATGTAAATAACTTAAGATATCCATGCTTATTATGAACTTTTCTCATATTAATTTATCCTAGTAAGTATCAGTCGATCTATCATCTCTACTTCTTCGAGATTAGACCGGATACTTACTGGGTGCATATTGTTTATGTACTCATATTATGCTTCTGTACTTAATTATACAGGGTTTGGAGCAGGTACATCTGACTACCTGTCGGGCACACACCACTGAGAAGATTTGATAATCCTATGGTGAGCTGCAACTCTTTTCCGTGTCGTGCAATAGCTTGAAGGAGTTTGCTTATGGTTTTATATTGTCTATTCTGTCCAGACAGTAGGGTAGTGTATTTTGTTGTATATTCTACTAGTTGTCTACTACTTGTGATAACAGGTCTTGGCACACACATTAGTAGACGATATTATTTTGGGATTGTATGATTATAATAATTTTTATCATCATTGCTAATCTATTTCCAACTTAAAGAATTATTTCAGCTATTTTGGGGTTAAAGTAATCGAAGTTTAACTTGTACTTTTTCGCGTTGGCTTGCCCATTGATGGCGTTGGGCGCCATCATGACCTATTATGAAAATGGGTCATGACAACATGATATCAGAGCACTAGGTTCACGTAGGTCTCATAAGTTATGGGCAAACCTAATAGACTCTTATAGATCGGTACGGAGATGTATATATTTATCTCCGAGAGGCTATACGGTATTAGGAATGACTACTCATTATTCATCTCCTATCGTGCAGTGATTTAGTGTACTAAATTTCCCCATTCTTTTCTCTGACAGATGGTGAGGACACGCACAACTGATGTTCCAAACCCAGGCGAGCCGCTCCCCGCATTACTAGAGGCCGAGGCAGAGGTAGAGGTCGGGGGAGGGCACCGGTTCGTGGTAGGGAACGAGGGTGTTCCAAAGTTATTCCAGTACCACCACCAACAGATCTTGCGGGATATCCTATTATTGAGGAGTAGGGCAAGGTGTCTGCAGCTGAGCCGACCCCAACGAACTTTATGACAGCAGTGGGATTTCAGAAGTGCATGGGCTGTATGTTGTGGTTCATGGATACTATGACTCAGGCTGTTTTTTTTCCAGAAAATCCAACTACCTCACATGCAGGAGGGGGAGCACAGACCCCTACTTCCCAGGATCCAAGTCATGCAGTTTAGTGTATCAGAAGCAGGGTGCACTACCCGTAGATGGGGCCCAGTTGCCATAGTAGTGCCCCAGCCCAGACTAGCTGTAGATGGTGACCCGCAAAAGCTATTGGATCGATGGAATAGACTTCACCCTCCGGTCTTTTGGGGTGAGTGAAATGAGGATGCACAGGATTTCATCGACAGGTGCAGGGATAGACTACACAATATGAGGATATTTGAGTCACATGAAGTTGGCTTCACTACTTTTCAGCTGGAGGACAGGGCCCGTAGATGGTGGCAGTCCTATGTTCTTGGCAGGACAGCGAGTTCCCCTCCCCTCACCTAGGGTCACTTCACCAGTTATTCTTGGATAGGTATATTCCACCCTCTGAGATGGAAGAGCTATGGCACCAGTTTGAGCATTTTGAGCAGGGTCAGATGCCTGTGACCAATTATGAGGCGAGGTTTTCTGAGTTGTCTCGACATGCACTCATGATACTTTCCACAGATGTAGAGAGAGTATGGAGATTTGTTGCGAGGTTGCACCTCGGTATTCTAGCTAACATGGCCCGAGAGGTGGAGTGGGTATAAAGTATCAGCTAGTAGTTGAGACTGCTCGCAGGATTGAAGGGTATAACTAATGTTGTACTATGGGCCGGTCCTGGACCGGGCCCGGACCGGGACTGCGTGTCTGGCGGGCCTGGCGGGCTTGGTGGGCTGGACTTGGTGTGTCGGGCTCATATGGTCATTTAGGACCATGGCGGGCCGGTTCCTCACTTTGAGCCCACGAGACCAGGACCACGAAGCCCGTGACCAGGTAGCGGGCCTGGGCTGGTCCTAGCGGGCCTGGCGGGCCTCAATAGTAATATTTTAAAAAAAAATTAAAAAAGGCCAAATGGTCAAAATTTCAGAAATAGCCATTGGGGCTGCCAATTCGACCATTTGTTACTTGCAAAAATAGCTATTTGGCCCCCATACTTTATATAATTATACTTTTTCGCAATTCTCAACTATAAATACCCCCTCATTCTTTCATTTTTACTCACCAATTCATCAATCTATCTCAATCTCTCTCAATTTATATCCAATTTCTCTTATATAACTGCTTATATTATTATTGCAATTTCGTGAAAATTTGTGAAGTTGGTGAATTGAAGTATTCAAGTCTTCAACGATTTTCAATTATCAAGAAGTTGTTCAGTAAACTTGTTCCAACTCTTAATTTTTAAGAATATATTTTGTATGTTTTAGTTTGCATAATTATAATTAATATGGCATTTTCTTAGAAAAACATGTTTGGTGGTAAGGGAAAAGCTAAAATGGGTGAACGTAGTCGTCAACCAACTACTCTTCCCCGGTTCCCCGACCTAGTCCCGTTATCCGTCCTGTTGCTCCAATTATTCTTGATAGTGATAACCCTTGTTTTCAATTTACGGATTCTGAATTTTGCCAAACTAGAAACTAATTGTTATCTTCTGGATAGAATAATTATTATTTCAGTATCTATCTATCTTCTAATTTCTTGCTTCACTTTATATCTATTTGTTTTTTGCAACTATGATGGTGCATTGAGCTAAGTCAAGTTTCTGCTTGTTCAAAAAGCTAGCTAGTCAACTAAAGAAAATTAATAGAGTAGTGGATGACAAAATTAATAGAGTAGTTAGGAACAATATTCAATACCTATTCTATTACATATAGTACGTGTTAACTTTAAAATCCAAGCGACATTCGTTCCAACCATTATAATGGGCAACACCTAATTAGTGTAGCCTTTGGGGCGGGGTCCATGTCCGAAATTTCAATAAGGTGATTCAAAATATTATAAGAGTGTTTATAGTTAGGTTTTGAACTTGTGATTTTTGAATTTGATTTATCGCTAATTAGAATCTTTTATTATATTAAGATAAATATTTATATCTCATTTTCCGACAAAAGTTGGTGGACCCCGTTCGGCTCCCTTTAGCTCAGCCACCGCTGAGGCCTGGGGCATGGATCATGCATTAAATAATTAAATATACAATTCTCCGTGTCGTTTCCTACTATGACCTAATCAGTTTACCGGAGTTGAGTTAATTATATATTTGTTTTTTTTAATTTATTAAAAACGATATCTCAGTATGCGATGGACCATATGGAGATTGTTGACATAGTGAGTTTAATTCACGATATACATGTCCTATGGAGCAATTAATCTCAAAATAACGCAATATTGGGTTAATTTTATTAAATAAAATTTGTAAGCTTTTAGACAACACCTACTACTTTTTACTATATAAGTGTTTGTGTTTTTGTTAAAGTTGTGGAGTATTAAGTAGCTAGCTTCTTGTTTTAGTAAAAAAGTCTCCAATATGTCGGGTGCGGAGTGTTGTGAAAATCCACCAAAGTTGAGGTCAGCTGGCAGCAGTGAAGGAGAAGCAGGTCATGTCCAACTACTTGGAGGCTTCAGCTCTTATGTTTCTGGCCCTCCTCATTCCACTCTTGCTCTCCTCCTTGTTTCTGATGTTTTTGGTATATTCTTTTTTATTTAGCTTTTAAAATTCTTTTTTAATCCCCGCTAATTTCAAGTTCAGCATCCTTTGATGATATTTATGGTTAAATACCTGTGATTAATCACCATCAGAAAATTGCACTGAGGCTATTTAGTATACTAGATCGAAAAGTAGGAACCTGGAATCTAGCTTTTTTTTCTTTTTGTGCTTCTTGTCACTGCCCCTGTCATATTTTCCTCTTATATATTTTGATTGAAATCCACATAGATGAAGAGGAGCTTATTCATCTCATATATGGTCACTGACCTTTACCCAATATAACAATAATAACGTCATAACACTGTTTTTTTGTCATGCTAATGATTGAGAGATGGCGCCAATTACTTTTTTGACAAATTAATTGTTTATGATGCTCTAATCATATATCCGGCAAGTTAACTCGAGTTAAAGAGAATCATATGGATTATATCCATTTCCTATTGTTTGACTCAAAAGTTATCGGTTACTTTTTGAGTTAGGGACAATCGAAGATTATGTAAGAGGGTAAATCGGAATCAATGGTAATATATCTAAAGACACATCTTATGATTCGTTTGTATATTGTTCTTATAAAATTGTAAGAGATCTTAGTGAAGTGTTAAAGCTAGCTAGCCAATAGAGCGATGAATGTTGGACATCTGTGTTCAAAATCAGAAAAATCAGAGAAGTAAACAAACGTTAGTTCAATAAACAAAACGTGAAATAATAATTCCGAGCCCACAAGTTGCTTGTGTGTCCTTAAGGAATTTAATCCCCTCACTGTTGCCCAAGGTTTTGGATTAATTCCTCCCAGGATAGAACGGAATAACTATTATGCAACACTGGCAATCGAAACTGCAGAATTTCAGCGAACTCAACAGACGGAGCGAATCACACTTGACACTTTATGTTTATTTGAAAATAATGCAACATTATAGAAAAGAGGGGAGAAATTTTCAAATTTTCCATTTGATTTTTCATATCTAAAATATGAGGCCAAGCCTCTAAATTTATAGACAAAGGAAGGGTGATATGGAGAGGTGCAATTTAAAAAGTGCCTCTTATGGAGAGGTGCGATCCAAAAGGTGCCTCTTCCATTTCCCATTCACACCCTTTTTAAAAAAATACAACAATCCCCCGCATGAATGGGGAATGGACATATGTGAAAAAATATGCATGAAAATACTGTGTGATTCGCAAGTAGGATTAATCGCATCTGGATAAGTAGGTTTCCCTTTGAACTTTCCGTAGTGAACTTATGTCGGATATACTCGGTCAATCGGTAGAATTGATATCTTTGAACCGTCGAGCTTTGGTGTATACCTAGACAACCATAAGTCACACAATCAACCCTTAACCGTCTTTGGTTCTCATTGTTGTGTTCGTTTCAGCCATGAACACCACCCGGTTCATAAGTGCATAGAGAATTGGCCTTACAGAATTCTCCTTGAAGCGGCTTACACTTCACACTTACATATGTGATTCCTAAACGTGTTATCCCGTAGATACACTATTTGATATACCCTGTATCAAACTTAGAAACCATTAAAAAATGTCTTAACATTTTATCCTTGTTACTGAACATTGTCTTCATCACGAGAATGGACTAAAATATTATATTTGATAATGTTGAACCGGTCATGCATAACTTTGTTTGCTCCTTGAACCTAGATCTCGGACCTCCAAAATTCTAGGTAGAGTTACCGCCACGATGACTTGTCCTCGGCCATAGTCCCATTCCCTTAGATGATTTCTCAACTCCCTCTCTAGTTAGGCCTTTGTAAGCGGATCCGCCAAATTATCCTTTGATTTTACATAATCAATTGTGATAATTCCACTAGAAAGTAGTTATCTAACGGTGCTATGTCTGCGTCTTATATGACGAGACTTTCCGTTATACTTAACGCTCCCCGCCCTTCTTATTTCGCTTGATTATCACAATCTATACATATAGGTGCCAAAAATTGGGCAAAAATAGAATATCATTCAAGAAATTCAGGAGTCATTCAGCTTCTTCACCGGCCTTGTCTAAGGCTATAAGCTGAGCCTCCACTGTAGAGCGGTCAATGCACATTTGTTTGGACAATTTCCAAGATATCGCTCATCCATCGATTGTTTAGAATCGATTGAACCGGTGATCTAATTTTCATCACTATACCCCCATATTATCGCGGGATACTTATTATAGTGCAAAGCATAATTTGGAGTATATTTCAAATACTTCAAAAATCATTTCATTATCGTAAACATTCAATGCAAACTTCCTTATGTTGTAGACTACTACGTCTCGACTTTCGATTGCATATCAGATTATTGACTACACTTAATGTAATATATTATAATGACAAGTTGGAATGATTGGCGTCAATTGTGATCATAACCTTTTAATATATAACACATTTCTCAATCACTCTGCCATTTCCAAGCATTTGTATGCTATTTATTCATACGTCTATATGATATGCAAATTATAGCACCTTTATTTATGAAACAAATCCAACTTGCAATGGATTTTGTTCATGTTCATCGGTTGGTTCACCTCATTATAGACCAATGTATTAATATATCCGTTCATGAACGGTCATTTCCATACTAAAACGTACAGACGTATTATTTTATGAAAAGTCACAACCTTCAAAGTGACATCATTTCATAAAAGAACCAAACAATATAAATTTTCATTAAAGAAAAATGACCTTTCGAGAAAGACATGTGACCAACTTCTGAATTAGTAGTTTCATCAACTAGTCTTCATTAAGACTAAACAACTGATGAATTTACCAACTACTATATCAACGAGTTTCAAATATCAATTTAGACATTACGTCTGACATTTGCTTTTGTCATGCATAAGATAAAAGCCCCCGCATTTTAAATATTTCATCAACATATAATCAAAATAACGACTATATATATGACTTGAAGTATTCTTAATGTAAACACTTTTATTTACACTCATTAATTTTTGAAACTATTTGACAATATTATTTGGTCAAATCTCGCATGTCATTGTTTGGGTGACTTAACAAGTCGACACACCTTCGTTTCTTTTCCAGGAACCATGAACCCTTTAGGTTGTTCCATGTAAATTTCTTCCTCCAAATCTCCATTTAAGAAGATTTTCTTTACCCTTTAGGTTGTTCCATGTAAATTTCTTCCTCCAAATCTCCATTTAAGAAGATTCTCTTTAATTTCATCTGATGGATTTCAAGGCCATACACCGCGGCTAACGCTATTAACACTTGAGTAGATGTAATCATCGTTACCGGTGACTATGTATCAAAATTAACAAGACCTTCTCGTTGTCTAAACTCTTTTGACAACTAATCTTGCCTTATATTTGTCAATAGCACCATCAACTTTCATTTTACTTTTTGAAATCCACTTAGAATTCAAAGGTTTATTTTCTGGAGAAAGATCAACCATTTTCCCAAGTATGGATTCTATCTTACTATTGACAGTCTCTTTTCAATATTGTGCTTCCGAGCAAGACATTGCTTTTTTAAATGTTTGAAGCTCACTTTCCAATAAGAATGTCAGAAAATCTAGTCCAAAGGAAGTAGTTATCCTTTGACGTTTACTACGTCTTAGATTCACCTAAATCGGTGTACTTTCTTTTGCTTCTTCCCATGTTCGCTTAGATTTTTCACTAGACGACTCACATTCTTTTTATACGGATAACTATTCTCAAAGAATTCAGCATTATCCGATTCAATTACCGTATTAATATGAATGTCGGGATTTTCTGATTTATGAATCAGAAAACGATATGCCTTACTATTTGTTGCAGATCTTATAAAAACGAATCAACAGTTTTCGATCCGATTTTATCCTTTTGGGTTTAAGAACTTGCACTTTACCCAAATATCCCCCACACTTGAAAATATTTCAAGTTGGATTTTCTTCCTTTTATTCATTTTTCGTATGAAAGGATTCCGTAAGAATAGCTTCTCCCACAAGATTTGGGTAAACCATAACTTACAACAAGGCATTTTATCATCTCATTTAACGTTCTACTCATTCTTTCCGCAATTCCGTAGATTGCGCTAATGAAGGAGCGGTCGTTTGGTGAATAATGTCGTATTCCAAACATATTTCATATTTGACGCCCCTATTACGTTGTTGAGCCAACCACAAGGACTGTTGTTTGTGCCATAACATAGTCAGAATAAATGGTGAAGTTTTTAATCTTCAAACCAATCTGACACAATCAGAATTAATAAACGGTGAAGTTTTTAATCTTCTAACCGAGTACTACCTGATATCGGATCTTTAAACGGTGAAGTTTTTAATCTTCAAACCGAGTAATTCCTGATACTGGATCTAATAAACGGTGAAGTTTTTAATCTTCAAACCGAGTAATATGTGACACAATTAAATTTAATAGACGATGAAGTTTTTAATCTTCAAATCGAATAATAAATTAGAGTAGAAAATCACTCAGATTTTAATCTCCAAAACGAGTATAAAGTCACTTAGACTTTAATTTCCAACAAATGAGTAGAAAGTCACGAAGACTTTAATCTCAATGAATGAATACAAATCGTGCAGATTTTGATCTCAAAAGGAGTAGAAATCACGAAGATTTTAGTCTCCATAACGGGAGTATAAAATTCACGAGAATTTTAATTCCTTTTCCAAATGATTTTTCCAACTAAATCATTATAAATCTTTAAACAATTTGATTCTTTAATCAAACACATATATGTTCATATTTACATATATTATATTCATGATCTCAAGAATACTTTCAAGTATCAATGTAAGCCTAATTTCTGCTTACAACCTTGAAAATAATCTTCCACATAATTTTATGCATATTATCAGATTGCATATCAACTAATATATTTTATAGCATGCAAATAAAATATATTTTGAGATCATCAATTAAGTGTCTACCCTGACACATATAGGAATAGAAAGTAACAAAATTTCTATCTAACTGCCAACAAAATAATTCTCTTTCTCGTTTAGTATCTGACAAACAGAGGTTACGACAAACACAGAAAAGAATATTAAATTCCTTAAGATTGTTGGACATCTGTGTTCAAAATCAGAAAATCAGAGAAGTAAACAAACGTTAGTTCAATAAACTAAACGTGAAATAATAATTCCGAGCCCACAAGTTGCTTGTGTGTCCTTAAGGAATTTAATCCCCTCATTGTTGCCCAAGGTTTTGGATTAATTCCTCCCAGGATAGAACGGAATAACTATTCTGCAACACTGGCAATCGAAACTGCAGAATTTCAGCGAACTCAACAGACGGAGCAAATCACACTTGACACTTATGTTTATTTGAAAATAATGCAACATTATAGAAAAGAGGGGAGAAATTTTCAAATTTTCCATTTGATTTTTCATATCTAAAATATGAGGCCAAGCCTCTAAATTTATAGACAAAGGAAGGGTGATATGGAGAGGTGCAATTTAAAAGGTGCCTCTTATGGAGAGGTGCGATCCAAAAGGTGCCTCTTCCATTTCCCATTCACACCCTTTTAAAAAAATACAACAATAGAGAGACAGTGATTGTATAATTATTGAGCAATAACACCTGCCTTACAAATGAGGTCCCTCGCCAACACATTACATCATTTCAGAGCTACTGCCATTACAATAACGGCATTGGAGGGGAAGTCGGGGCGCCTATACGGACGAGTCTGTTGATATGCATCTATGCTCAGAGGCGTACTCCCTTTTGTCGTATGGACGTGAAAGAGGATTTCATTCGACATCTACGGCCGTCTAGGGATATGTACTCGACTCACATTACATTCGATTCGACCCACCCCATACACCTATCAACAAATAACATTGTGAATGTTCTAATTATCGTTTTTTAATTAATATGCAGGATATGAAGCTCCAAAGTTAAGGTGAGGACTTGCAGGAATTGATATGAATAATGAAAGCAGTCCAGTTCTGAATTCTGTGAATAAGAATCTCTTTTTTACATGTGATTTAAGTAAAGTTGTCCTTTCACCCTATCAAATTAGCTTCTCAATTCCTAAAGAAACTTTATCCTCGCTGTACTAATAAAAGTCAACGTTAACAATGATGATAAGTTATTCAAGTCTTGCTTGACTTATAGGTAGCTATATATATATTGGATGTAAATAAATATTGATATGCTTCATCCTTGCTTTCAAAATTTTAGGAAGCTTGCTGACAAAGTTGCAGCAGCTGGCTTCTATGTAGTAGTCCCTGATTTCCTCCGTGGTGATCCACATGTAGCTAATGATGTGAGGCCTTTAGAATTATGGATAAAAGATCATGGACCGGTGGGTTTGTATTTCTAATACTTTTTTACACAATTTCTAATTCAATGTGTCTGGATATATATTAGCTGAGGTTTTGATGCTTAAACTTCATTTTTCAATGCCTTATGTGGTTTTCAATAATCCTTAGTCTCTTTATTTTAAATGCATCCTGGAAAAACAGGATATCTTGGTTTTTTGTGCACAGTGCAGTATCAAAATAGGACTAGCATTTTGTTTCTGCTGAGTTTGTGGGGATTTTGTAATATTTCACTTGTGGAGTCTGGTGACCTCTCAAGTTTGCGCTTTTATTTAATGTATTCTTGTTACATTAGGATCAAGGGTTCGAAGATGCAAAACCAGTTATTGAAGCTTTAAAGAGCAAAGGTATTACTAAAATTGGAGCAGTAGGCTTCTGTTGGGGAGGTAATCTTCTTGCTATGGCTACAAGTTTATTTTATCTTCCTTTGGCATGAAATAATCCACATTATTGTTATAATTTGCTAAATAACTGTATATTAAATTCTTTTCAGCTAAGGTGGTTGTGGAACTAGCAAAATATGCTTATATCCAAGCTGCAGTGCTATTGCATCCTTCATTTGTCTCTGTAGAGGATATGCACGGTATGGCTTTGTTATTAGAGCTTCTATACTATATTCTTCTCATCTTTCTCTTGCTTGTGGATATAGAATTCAGCATACCAATATAATGAGCTCATAACATTGGGAATATTCGGGCATAATTTTCATATAGGCCTTTGATCGCCTCTTCAGACATTCGTTATAAAAGTATGAAATCTTTATCGCGCACCTCTTATTTTTGAGCTGGTTTGGTAGGTGGAGAGGTAATTGTTCTGGTTCAATGCTAATGTTGTGTTTGCCTTAGTAGCTCTTGTTAATTCAGAGCAGGATTCATAGTATCTGTGCTGAGTTATTAGGTTGTTTCCATTTCAGAAGTCATAAGTTACTATTTTGTTGTGATGTTTCAGCTGTTAAGGTTCCAATCTCAATATTGGGGGCAGAGATTGACAAAAGATCTCCGCCAGAGCTTGTCAAGCAGTTCGAGATGGTCTTAAATGCTAAGCCCGAGGTAGGAAATTGTAGATGCTAAATCTTTTCACGAATTGCACTTGTATACATTACTTTAAAGCCTCACGATTATGGTGTTTTCGTGCCACAGTGTATTAATGGTAACGAGAATGAATGGGACGATTATGGTGTTTTGGTGCAGGTTGATGCATTTGTGAAGATCTATCCCGGGGTTGCACATGGCTGGTCTGTGAGGTACAAAGACGAAGATGAAGTGGCTGTAAAAGCTGCTGAAGAGGCTCACCAAGACATGTTGGTGTGGTTTGAAAAGCATCTCAACTAATACTTGCTTTCACTATGTATAATGCATGTATTCCTTGTATAATAATTTGCCAGCCCGTGCACAAAACATCTCGCATTCCTTGCAGTTTATACGCCATCAGCATCTTGTCAGGAATATGGATTTCTCAGTAACAGATATAGAGTGTTGTTTGTATTTAGTGTTTGAATTAATTGTTAAATCCATCCATAGGACTCTTCAGAAGCACTGATCAATAAACTGATGTATTAAACTCTAATTAGCTCAGTTTTAGAATAATTACTCTAAGTTGGTGATGGTAGTATTGGGATAAACATGACTTCAGGTTCCTAAGACAGATCAATACAATCAATTTAGGAAATGAATGGGACCTTTACATTACCAATTACCAAGATTACCTTGTTTGGAGGGAATTGTTGTCCTCCAGACATAGCTAGTCCTTAATTTCAGGCAGTGACAAAGGGTAGAGCTGTGCCGGCCCAACCTAACCAGCCCATGTGGCCTTTGGCACTTGATGGACCGGACCAGTCCACCGTCTCAATGGGCCTTAAAATAATTAGCTCAACCCCGCTTTACATGCGCCATGGCCCACCTTTTTCTATACAAGTTTTTTTCTCTAGTTCCAAAATTTAATGAATGGCTTTTTTTTTTGCGCATTTCTCAGTAAAAATAGCACGTTATAGCCAGTTTTCAGACTGTTCAATCAAAAATAGCCGGCGTTTACTAAGTCAATGAAAAATTATCATTATTTTGTTGCAATAGAGACCGGTCAAGCATAATATACTGGAGTTCGGTGCACTTGTATATGAACTCCAGCATAGTATGTTGGAGCGGGATACTTTGCTAACTCCAGTATATTATGCTGGAGTTCTAGTGTATGTATGCTGGAACTCCATCATATTATGCTGAAGTTCTAGCATATTATCCTGGAACTCCAGTATAATATGTTGGAGTTCAAGTATACTTATGATGGAACTCCAGTATAATATATTAGAGTATTTTCCGGATTCTAAACAGTATTTTCAATCACATTTATCTTTACATAAAAAATAGCTAAAATTTGATTACTTTTACAATTGAGTTACTTTTGATCAACTAGTTATAAATCTAGTTATTTTTAAAAAATCTCTCCATTTCTCATGAAAAGACATACTAATGGGGACATGACAGCAGTAATAGCTATCAAAAATCGATCCAACGAGCCAAAAAGCAGCTTGGTGAAAGGATCACCACGGAAAGAGAAATATCTTTCTTGATCGCAGAAATAAGTATATATATATATATCCTCGTCTTTACAACAAGGGGCGGACCAATAATATTGTGAAAGAATTCAATTATATATATGTTTGTGTGTGTTAACTTATTTTTATAGAAAAGCAATATCATATACTGATTAAATTGATATCCTGAATTAGCCTTTAACTAGAACACAAATTGTAGCCAATAGAGAGAGTTCAAAATCTTGTAACTCGTTGTAGTCATTTTCTTTTTGATTTTTTTCCATGCGAATCAAATACCAATATAAAGAATTACATGAAAATGATATATCAAAGTAGTACTTATCACAACTAAAAAAATTTCGTGGTGGCTGTTGAGTGGATTTTCTTCACCACTTAATATGCGTAAAGGTTCCAAAAAAAAAAAAACAATCTAATTAAGTGGACAGTCACATAAAGTTTTGGGAATTAGTCATTAGATAAACATGATACCAATTACTTTTAGGAACTAATCATTAGATCAACGTGGGAACAAGTAAAGATTTCAAAAGTGAGTATCCTTTTTTATTTTTAAAAAGAAAAAGAAAGTAAGTGTATCATAATGTTTAAAGTATGATTAATAATTTATTTTCTTCCTCTTCCAAAAGAAATTCGATTAGGAAAAGAAAGAATGTATATAATCCAGCATCTCTTGTAGTACGTGCTGCTGCCATATGAAGATACAGAATTCCTTTACCAAATAAAATATTAAAGAGAATAATTAATCTTTTAAAACAGCAACTTGTTTTTCTAATCATATCATCTAATGAAACTCTAATTTTCCAAATATTCTCCCATCGATGTAAATTATTTTGAACTAACTAAATATTACCACTCGGTTCTAAATAACCCTCTAGAAATGTTCAATTTATATTCTAGTTGAAAGTTATGTAATAAGCGCTGGGGTTTAATTCCTAAAAGATAAAAGGGTTGAAGAGATTGAGCCTTTAAAAGAAGCTGTAAAATGCTTCTTAAGAACCAAAGTTTTAATTGAAAATTAATTTTAGTTGAGATTCATTTCAAATCAATAAACACTTATTTTAAATTATATATCGTAGTATATTTTATTTTTAATATGATAAATCAAACATCTAAAAGTTAAAAAATATTAGATGACACAAATATCAATCAATTATACTTTATATTTGCAACATAAAGCATGAGCATTATAACCTATTAGGAAACTCTTATACATCCGTGCAACACAAATATACTCAATACACTTTTGGACGTGTATAACCCCATTTTTGGTGTTGTGAATTTTGACTTGATCTCACGGCCAACAGAGTCTATTGTTAGGTTTTATCTGCTCCCTTTAACTATATATAGTATAACATTTTTTTTCTTTTTTAAAGACACATTTTTATACTTGTTTTTTTGTTAGGGCTTTTATCGTATTTTTCTTTTACGAGATTTTTACTTTCCTATACTATATATGAAACTTTATTGCCTTTCTTAATCAAGTTTAACTTAATTATATGGACATATACAATTTATCAATTATATAGAATTAGTACTGAAGAGTATCTCTTTATATTAGAAATTAAATAGGAAAATATTTATTTCTCATCCATGCTCTCTCTCTCTTTATCTTTCTTTCTCTCTCCTCGTCTCTCTTTCTCTTTCTGTCTCTCCCTCTCTTTCTTTTCTTCTATGTTCTTTCCCTAATGTTCTTCTTTTTATCCTCTCTTTTTTTACAGGAAATTTATCAATGTATTTCAATTGTTTCAATATAGAGTTTTAATTTAATAATTTCCTTTCATGTTGTAATTGGTGTTCGAATTAAAATTGTCAATCAATAAATATTGAAGGTGTTTGATTCTCCATCATTGACAACTATTAAAAAGTTTCAAATCTTTTAATTCGAATTGGGTTTTCAAAAACTATTGTTTGTTTGGATTGGATGTTGTTGCAAGCACGTGCGAATATTCTTTGGAGTTTATAACTCAATTTTGAGGGAATTTGATGAAGAATAGATTTGATTTTGGCTGAATTTCAGAATGAAACTCGAAAAAGCGGAAGAAGAATATACGACATACAATATACTTATGAAATTGTATTAAAGTAGCATATAAATTGTATTTAGGTTGTATTATGTTGTAATTATATATTTTTTATTTGAATATTGTATGAAAGTGTATTCTTTTACATAAAGTTGTTGATATGTATCAAAATTATTTAAGAGATAAAGTTTTGATTGGAAATTCAGAGAGGAAGAAGAACATATCACTTACAAAGTATATACAAATCATATACAAAGGACATATCGTATGAAAGTTATATTTAAGTTGTGTGATGTTGTATATGTATTTAACTAGGTAAAAATAATGTATGAAATTTATTGATAAGTTATAAATATGTTATATATTATTGATAATAGGTGAATTTAACTATAATTAGGCCCTAAAGAACCACTTTCTTGTATAATTTTGATGATAAAACTAATAGCAAAATGCTCTAATTAGCATTTTCCATGCTTTGCGGGTTATATATGACAAGAGAAGGATATGGAGTACTTTTGGGATCAAATACGGGAAAAAAGAGGTCACTCGTAAAATATCCGCCAAGTGAACCACGCGAAGGCAGCTCAAGCCAGACCTGGAGAAGGACTATCGCGGTTCCACTATAACCGCGGCAGAAACGCAGTAGAGGACTCACGGACAAGTTGAGATTCAGAGAAGGTGTTTGGTCGTGGTTCCACCGTAACCGCAGAAGTGTACAACTACAGACAACTGGAGAATCAGAGAGAATGTTTGGCCGCGGTTTTACCGTAACCGCGGCAGAACGGCGGCAGAGGCGGAAAAGTTTAGGGACTTAAGTGCAAAACACGATATTTTTAGCCCAAAATCCTCTTTTAAACACTATACCTCGCCCAAATGAGGCACGTATTGTTTTAGAGAGTATTTTGGCAAGGAAAATAATTGTGAGAGATCGCCCAAAATATCATTTCTTCTTCTTCTTTACTTTTTCTTGCAATTTTCATGATGAATATTATTCTAGTTTATTTACCCATAGTTATAAGTAGCTAAATCTTTTGTCTAGGGTTTTGATAGAACTTATTGAGGGATGAACTTCTTGTTTATGTGAATACAGTTTGCCAGTTTTAATTTTTATTTGTTCAACTACGTGTTTATTGTAGTTAATTGACAGGATCCTCAATTAGTTGTGCCTATTTAGTGTGCATAACTCGGGAGAGAGTGCATATTTAGGTGAATGTTAAATAAAACCACTCCCAAAGTACAAGAGATATCTATAACTGCGGGTTTAAAGGCGGGATTAGGGATAATAAAGCCATGGGTGCAATCTTAAGTGAACAGTGATAAGCAAAGCTGGTTAGTGTGTCTCGGGAGACTGCATTTAGTAAATTACTATGATTACTCGGTGTGAGCACGTGATTTTGCCTTACCTGAGAAGCACTCCCAGAAAATTCAAAAATAAAAATAGTTTCGTGTTGGGCATGATTTTTGTGATTTTGTGCTATTTTTATCTTAAATTTGCATTTTTTGTGTGCGTGTTTATTTATTTAAATTAGTAAAATACGAAATATATACATCATGTTGTGCATTTTTTTTTAGTGTCTAATATCAAAATTATACGGTTTACATTTAAGTGATATGTAATTATGTGGGATGATTGTAGTAAAAATTAATTGTGTTATGAGTTAGTATATATATATATATATATATATATATATATATATATATATATATATATATATATATATACACATATATATACACACATATGTATATGATACACCATGGAATGTAGTATGGAAATCGGAATTGGGGCCATAGCAAAACCAGGCCCAATGTAATTCAATACACAACCTAATTCCCTACCCAGCCAGCCCAACACCCCGACCCTGTACCGCCCCGACCCGGCCCAACTCACACATAACCAAATGAACCCCCATTCAATTTCCTCCCCCATTTCTCTTGAACACCCAAACGAAAAACCCTAAGGCACCTCCATAGCCGCCAGCCTCTAACCTAGCTTGGTGCCGTCGTTTCCCCCAAGACCACCGACCGCATCTCTTCACCGTTCCCATCTCTGCCATGGCATCAACCCACCAAATAAGCCATGGATGACAACCCGCTAAGAAGACACCAGCCGCAACAAAAGATACCCCAGCCGCCACCCTTTGTGTCATTGACACCAGAGACCTAGTAGAGAAGATAGCCGCCGCCGTCTCTCCATCTCTGCCTGTCACTCGCCAGAACTCACCACCAGCAACCCTTTTCACTACCGTCGACCAACTAGTCGTTGCTGCTTCCTCTTTCCACCACCCCTTCTGTCTAGAAATGAACTGACGCACACGAGCAATAGAGAGGAAAATGAACTGACAACCCCAAACCATCACAAATAGTTCATTCCCACCACTGTTCAAGCGCAATCAAAATTCTAGTTTGGAAAGTTCGTTCAGTTAGAAAGCTTCCGTACGAGGTCCTATTCGCGTTTCTGATTCTGATGTCCTCGTCAAATTTCAGTTTTCATAACTGAACGGGCATTGCTGTGGTATAAAGCTTGGTTTGAGTTTCTTGGTCAAATATATCAAAGATAGTTTTAGTCGGCGTCGTGATTCCGATCCGGTCAGTTGGTTTAATTTCATTTCTGTCCATATTTAAATTTGTTTGATATTTTGGATCTGAAATCAGTACATATGCTTGATTTGTTTGTTTGGTTTTCTCCTGTTTTGCTCGTTATTACAGAATTAAGGAGTCGTATTGTTTATATGATAGTCCGAAAATCAGTAACGATTCTCTCGCAATTTTCATAAGTGTTTCGGCATGTTCGTGTCAGTTTTAAGTTGTTAGATTCTTATTAGACTTTCTTCATGTGTTCGTTTCCTCTTTAAAGTAATCCGAAGTTGTCCATATTAGAATATTCTTGTGAACTTTAGACGATCGAATTGTTTTTTAATTGATACTATTAATGGAGAATAATTTGTAAAATGTTAAAGAGTATTGGTGAGAACAAATAGTTACCATAGAACCCTGACTGATCGTTTTCTGAATTTGTCGATGCTTTGGTTTCGTATAGGTGGTGTCAATGTGTTTTGTACAAATTACGATTATTTCAGTAATTGCGTGCTGTTACTTTTGTTTCAAATATCCTTTGGTTCTTTTCTCTTCGTTGCCTATCAATCTTGCATATGAATTCAATTTCTTTTCGTTCAGTATGTTTATAGTGTTCATTTGGTCCCGTTGTTCTGATACTAAGTGATCCTCGTCTCTTTCCGTCATTTTTTAGAATCTGTTAATATGATGTTTCAGTTTTGAATCTGTTTCTTGTTTATTGTTAATAATTGTCCGTGTTTGGTTCTCGCCGAATCGATGATTGTTAGATTTACGGCTGGTTTTGATTTTTACTAGGATATGTTAGTTTCTGCTAATTAATTGAATAATTGTTAGTTTCTATTATAACCATATTTGTTGATTTCTGATTTCTGATTTTGAATTACTTATTGTTTCATGTTTCATATTTTTGATTGTTGGGAATTACTAGTTGATTATTGGATTTGTTTTGGTTAATTTGGTATTAATCTTTGTTAGAGTTAAATGCTTCTGATTTTGATAAATAGATTAATTAGGTTCACTTACTAGTATTAATTAGTTTTTTCTGTTAATATTAGGTCGAACAAGTATTCTGCGATTTGATTAGTCTACTAAATGCATTGCGAATATCTTGTGAATCTGTTAAATTGTTAGTTTCTGTTATTTGTCGGGGAAATGGCCCTCTTTCTGAATTCTGTTGGCTCTTCTAATTTGTCAAGTCTTGGTTAGTTGACCCATTGATAATGGGAAATATTTGAACTTGTTTGATCCTGTTTTTGAAAGTTCAAGTGGATTAATTGATTGATTGAATAACATTTAGGATGTATTGGTTATAGCTGTAGTTAATGATTAAAGCTCGATTAGTGATTTCGTCCCTTAGACTAGTTGAGACTCACATTAAGTCAATAGTTGAAATCATACGATTCGTAGCAACCTAAGGTGTTCTTACTGAATAGAATCAATTGCGACTAGTTAGCTCGAGTAATAAGACTCACCATCTATCAATTGTTCCCTCGAGTCTTTGTTAATCGGATAATTAATCATAAGTGGCTGTATTTGTAAGACTGCTTAAGGTTGGCTATTGATGAAAGATGATTTTAATTAGTGAATTAATCTGAATTTAAAGTAGTTGGAAGGGTTAATGGGTTAATTGAGCAATAGTCACTTAATTGTGGCTATTTGTTAAATACAAATATGAAAATGTGTTAAAATAGGAGTAAAATACAGAAATTAGGAATGTAATAAGTCTTGAGAAGTAGGGGTAATATGGAAATTGAAAACTTAAAGAATTATTTATGTTAAAGTATTTTATCCACTAAGCACTAATAACATAAAAAAAGGGGTATTGTTTAATACTTAGTGAGGAACAAGACATAGTGGCTTTGGAAGATGTTAAAAGAAGTAATTAAATATGTTGCCCATAACTTTTGAATTAATTAAGGAAAAGACAAGTGTTAGTGGGGAACCAAACAAGTAAGCATGGGGAACCATTTAACTTGAATCAAGAAGTCATTTAGGGGGATGGGTCTGTTTGAGCTATAAATATAACATTAATCTGAGAGAGAAAGGGATCCAAAAAAAAGACATAGACAGAGATATTCCTACACACACACATACACACTGTGTATACTGTTGCATAGTGGTCGGTTGGTTGATGTTCTCGGGTTGTTGTTGTTGCTGTGCTACTGAGTTTGATTGTGGCGTATTTGCTGAGTGTTTGTTTGCTTGTTTGCTGTGATATTTTGCTGTTGCTGCTGTGTTTGTTTCGGCTGTTGCACATCGCTGCTGCCTACTGTTGCTGCCTACTGTTGCTGCTGTGTTCTTCGCGGCTGCTGCACACTGTTGCTGCCCGCGGCTGCTGCACACAGTTGCGGCTGTCGTTGTTGTGTTTTTCTCGCTGTTTTGTTGTGGTGTGTTGTTGTCGTTGGATCACTGCTGCTGTTGTTGCTATTACTGCCTAGCTGATACCGTAGCCTTTCATCTTTGACAATTTCCAGGTACACGTTTGTAAACTCATGCTTTACGGGAGTAAATTGAAGTGACGATTCCCCCTTTTGTGGATCTCTTTCAGCTTCACTGTTACATTTGCAAACTGATATCAATTTAAGAAATATGTTATGAAGTTCATACTTTATAGTATCATAGTGATTTGAGTTAAGTCCGGATGAATGTGTAATTAGTTTCTCGTTATTTTTAACAGTGGGTTTGGACTGTAACGCTAATGAGTTTTCAGAACTTTAGATAATTTTGGTTCTGTTTCATGTTAGTAATAGATTCTTATGTTTAGTAGTATGCAGCTAACAATCAAAGAGTTAGTAGCTTTGGGTTAACGATTGTTAATATAATAGAGTGAGCATTCATTTGAAGGTTTAGTATACTTCTATTATGATAATGAAAAAATAGAGGTTCAATTGTTATTAAGGAAGATAATTTACAGCTAGGTCTTTTTTTGCAAAATACAATAAGTAATCCATGAGTTAGGCCATGAAGAGTTTGGTATATAATAGGCTCTATTAGTTAGAGCAAAAGTGATTATGGGCTTCGCCTTTATTTCGAGACCACAGCACCCTCACTGCGTATAAGACAATGGATTATGTGGAAAAATAATCAATCAAAATGTTAGTTTGATGTATCTAGTTCGGAATTTACTAGGTTACTTGAGTAAAGAACATCGCTTTAAATAGCAATTTGAATAAAATTAGTAACTAATGTTAGTGATGAACGTTAGCATGAAGTTCAAAAATGACTTTTGTATTACACATAGTTAACTCCATCGGCTCAATTCATCTAATACTGTCGGTTTAAATTAATTAGAGAATGGTTAGTTTGTTCTGATATTTTGTCAAATTCGTATGCTATTTATAATTTTAGTTTTAGTATTATTCGCTTGTAGAATAAGGCATAAAACAATTTCCTTTATGCAAGCTCGAGTGCAATTTCCGTTCACATTGATTTAATAACTAATAAGAGGTCCGAGCTTATAAACATGCAATAAATTAGGACCTTTTCTCTTTTATTTAGAGACGAACTTAGTAGAAAAAATGTAGTCACTTTAGGATTGTCCCTTTTAAAATAAACGAGACGAGCCTCGCCAAAAATACACCATTGTGGGGCCCTCGAATAATTGTCATGAAAACTTAGACTTGGAAGGACCGTCTAGTGAATTTCACGGTCCTTTTCCCAAAGTTAAATAGACGATAGACTCTTTAGGCACGACTTGAAATAAAATTACTTTCCTGAATACGGGTGTGCATTTATGTGACCCAAATCTTACTCTCGGCGAAACCGAAATACATTAGAGTCGCAGGCGTACTGGTTACGGTGCGGCTCGAAATGTGTTTTCGTAACGTCGCAATTCTTCTAAAAATAAGAGCGGAGCATTAAAAGCACATAGTTAAAATATATAAAAGAATCGGATAGAAACAAAAATTGCAATTGAGCGACCGTGCTAAAACCACGGAATCCGGGAGTGCCTAACACCTTCTCCCGGGTTAACAGAATTCCTTATCCAGGTTTCTAGTTTCGCAGACTGTATTACAGAGTCATAAATTTCCTCGGTTCGGGATTAAACCGGTGACTTGGAACACCATTATTTTCCCAAGTGGCGACTCTGAATTAAATAAATAAATCCCGTTTCGATTGTCCTTTAATTGGAAAAACTCCCTTGTGCCCTCGCGGGTGCGTAAGAAAGGAGGTGTGACAGCTCTGGCGACTCTGCTGGGGATTGAAACCTCTGAACTTCGGTTCAGGGTCTAAGAATTCGAGCTCAGTTAAATTGTTGTTTTGTCTATATCTGATTTTACCACATGTTTAATCAACGTACTACATGTCTACCGCTTTGATACTAGCTGCACTGTACATACAAACTGTTATGTGTTTACCGCTTTGATATTACGTGAACTGTATATAAAACTGTGCCGCAAACCCTTCACTTCTCACCCCCGGGGATGTGCTCACTGGTTGAGACTCCTTATTCTGTTAGTGTCATACCCGAAATAATGAAGAGGCTCGGAAAGTTTCTAAGCCGGTTGGCCTTTTGGTTCCCGGAAAGGAGCTCCTTCCTCAACTCGAGTTGTCCGCTCGGGTACGCAGTCTAGAACACATACCCAGGTTGTTAAACTTAGAATAACGTGACTTCATGCCGGATCCCTAGTAGGAACGCTTATTTGCATCACGTCGCATTTGACTTAGGGGACTCAACACAGGGGTTGGGTCCGTCTAGGACAGGCAACCTGAAATGAAAGACCATCCTGCTATGCCATGTTTGTTTCAAGCATCTATTCGAACTTGCATGCTGACCGGCTTTTGAGAAACGAAAAAAAAACAAAAGGAAACAGTGTGGGCAAATAGATATTTTCAGAAAATACAAAAATGGGTCTTACCAACAGAATCAATAGTTTGTTAATAAGAGACAATGGAAGGTTGACTTTGCCGACAATGGGTTTCTTAACGAAATGTGTTTTCTTTGTCGGTCAATGAAAGAAAATGTGTTTTTTAACAAAATGTGTTTTCTTTGTCGGTCAATAAAAGAAGATGTGCTTTCTCAACAAAATGTGTTTTCTTTGTCGGTCAATAAAAGAAAATGGGTTTCTTAACAAAGTGTGTTTTCTTTGTCGGTCAATAAAAGAAAATGGGTTTCTTAACAAAGTGTGTTTTCTTTGTCGGTCAATAAAAGAAATAGTTTGTCTTGACGGACCGAACTACGTGAGTTTGATTCTCACCGGAAGTGAGATACGTAGGCAAATCATTCACTGAGGTGATAAAAATGGGGGGTATGATCGAGGAAGGTTTGAAGGCCAACAAGATCATGAGCTACTCAACATTGAAAGCCACCACTCAGGCTATCCAAAGTGGTACTGGAGGAGTACTGGGGAAAAAGAGGAGAGAGGAAGTTGCGGCCGTCGAGTCCGGGGCATGGTTCGGAAATAGAGGCCCCGCACCCCAATATAGCCCACCCCAGCCTCACCACCAAAATTACTCCCACAACCCATATAACCACCCGCAACATTACTATCCCGCACCCGATCCCCATTTTACTGTCCACCACGCACAGTCCTATTCTGCACCTCCCGTCCATGCACCGTGGTGTGCACCAAACCCGCAGAACAATCATCCACCCCCAAGAGCTTACAGAAACCCCTCGGGCGCGAGTTTTCGTCCAAACCAGGCATTCAGGGGCGACAGGGCGCCAAGGCCGAAGAATTTCACTCCCTTGGGGGAATCTTACACTAGTCTGTTCCACCGGTTAAAGCAAGTAGGGTTGCTGAATCCGGTTGAAGCTAAGCTGCCAAACCCTCTTCCGAAGAACCTGGACCATTCAGTAAACTGTGCCTACTGCTCAGGATGTCCAGGACACGATACGGAAAAATGTTGGAGGTTGAAAACGGCCATTCAGGAGCTCATCGACACTCGCAGGATTGAGGTCCAGACTCCAACAGAGCCCAACATCAACCAGAACCCGCTTCCAACTCATCACGAGACCAACATGATCGAGTTGGTTCGGGTGGAAGAAGGAAAGGAGAAAGCCTCTCAGATGGTAATGATGATTAAGTCTAGCGGGGTAGGAATGAGAAAAGGGCCGAGCCTTGATGAGCCGTCCATTTGCAAGAAGGACGTACCGGGAGGGTCAGAAGCGGAAAAAAGAAGTGTGAACGAAGTACCGGTGAGGCCGGGGGAAGCAAAGATAATTGTACCAGGGGCAGCAATCAAGCCCATCTTGACAGTAGCAGGCGTTCGAATGGATCCTTTCATCATCCAGCCAGCAATACAGTTGCCAATAACTGATAGCCGAGCTGTTCCATGGAATTATGCTCGGATTACAACGACCTACAAAGGAAAGGAAGTGAAAGAGGAAGTCTGCGAAGCACAAGGGTTGACCCGCTCGGGGAGATGTTTTGCCCCTGCGGAATTGAGGAAGACTACTCCGGCAGCATTGAAAAAGCCGGTAACTGATGAAGAGGCCGAAGAATTCCTCAAAAAGATGAAGCTGCATGACTACTCTGTCTTAGAGCAGTTGAAGAAGACTCCGGCACAAATATCATTGCTATCCTTGATGATACATTCGGAGGAACACCGGCAAGCTTTGATGAAAGTCCTGAATGAGGCACATGTACCGGATAAAATCTCCGTGAGTCATCTGGAGAAGATCACCAATAGGATCTTCGAAGCAAATCGGATCACCTTCACCGATGATGAATTGCCCGAAGAAGGCACCGAGCACAACAAGGCTTTATACCTTACGGTAAAGTGTGAGGAGTCGGTGGTTACCAAAGTCCTTGTCGATAATGGGTCCAGCGCTAACATTTGTCCTCTCTCTACACTGGACAAATTGAAAGTAGACATCGGCAGGATACGCAAGAACAGCATATGTGTCCGAGGGTTCGACGGGGGAGGCAAGGCATCGGTTGGGGACATAGTGTTGATCTTGACGATTGGGCTAGTGGAGTTCACCATGGAATTCCAGGTGCTGGACATGGTGGTGTCATATAACCTTCTGATAGGGCGACCATGGATCCATGCCGCAAGAGCAGTTCCATCCAACTTACACCAACTCGTCAAGTTTGAGTGGGACCAACAGGAGATCGTCGTCCATGGAGAAAACGGTCTACAATCAGGCACCATCATCCCCTTTGTTGAAATAGAAGAAGATGTTGGGCCGTGGGTATACCAGGTCTGCGATGTGGTGTCCGCCGACCGAGTTCCAGAAGGGGAATGCATTCCCGACGACAGGACAATTACTGTAGATGTCATGGTGGCTCATGAAATGTTGCGACATGGTTTCATACCCGGTAAAGGTCTAGGTGCATCTCTGCAAGGAATCATACAACCGGTATCGGTGGTCGAAAACTTGGGAACCTTCGGCTTGGGATTCCAGCCAACATCAGAGGACATCCGGCGAGCAAAGAGGAGTAAGCAGAAGACATGGGTGCTCCCAAAACCTGTTCCACGCCTTTCCCAATCTTTTGTCAGATCCGGAGCAAGAGGATATCCAACGACAAAGATTCCTGGTCCTACGATCAGGCCAGATGAAGAGTTCTTCAGGAAGTTCGAGGACCTATTCACGGATGTATGTATGCTCGAGGACGGTGAAGGATCTAGTCATGCCGAGATACAATTTGTGGGACCAAAGGCAAAACTGAATAACTGGAAGGCTACTCCTCTCCCTGTCCGGAAGGAGTCTTGGTAGTTTGTCTTGGATTGTTTTTATTTCGAAATTTTGTGTTGGGGGTTTGTCCCCAGAGTAAAATCCAGTTTGTTTTTAGTTCGTTTTTTATTTGAGTTTGCAGTTTGTTTTCCCTTGTACCATTCTCCTTAATGAAAATTTGTTTCCCTTCGTGTCTAATTTTGTTTATTTTTCCTTCTTTTTACTTTTCTGAACAGCCTTCTTTCAACCGATCTTAATGATATGGCGTGCTTAAAGATTAATCAACCCAGTCTAGAAAGTCAATCGGGTTTGGAAATAATAACGCATGAAATAAGAAGTGACGAGAGTGAGTCAGAGTATGGCGATGATGAAGCCGTAGAAGAAATCGGTGAAGAATTAAGTCACTTCGAGGAAAAACCCAAACCGAATTTAAATGATATTGAGGCCGTTAATCTAGGGAATGCGGATGACGTCAAAGAAACCCGGATAAGTGTCCATATTGAACCCAATCTGAGAGAAGAATTGATGAAAACACTCATGGAGTTTAAAGATATTTTCGCATGGTCATACGACGACATGCCAGGACTTAGCACTGATCTAGTGGTTCATAGATTACCCACTGATCCGGCATATCCTCCCGTCAAGCAAAAACTGCGGAAATTCAAGACGGAGATGAGTGTGAAGATTAAGGAGGAGGTAACCAAGCAGCTGCAGGCGAAAGTCATTCGTGTCACTCGATACCCTGAATGGTTGGCTAACGTAGTACCGGTGCCAAAGAAAGACGGAAAGATCAGAGTATGCGTGGACTATCGCAATCTCAACAAGGCAAGTCCTAAGGATAATTTCCCACTTCCCAATATCCATATCCTGATTGATAATTGCGCCGGACGCGAAATTGGATCCTTTGTGGACTGTTATGCGGGATATCATCAGATTTTGATGGATGAAGAGGACGCAGAAAAGACGGCTTTTATCACACCGTGGGGGACTTATTGCTACCGAGTGATGCCGTTTGGTTTGAAGAATGCAGGGGCAACATATATGAGGGCGATGACTACGGTATTCCATGACATGATACACAAGGAAATTGAAGTGTACGTGGATGATGTGATCGTAAAATCCCGACGTCAAGAAGACCATGTTGCCGACCTCAGGAAGTTCTTTCAAAGACTTCGAAGGTACGACATCAAGCTCAATCCGGCCAAATGCGCATTCGGAGTTCCATCGGGAAAGTTGCTAGGATTCATCGTCAGCCGACGGGGCATTGAGTTGGACCCATCCAAAATCAAGTCCATTCAGGAGTTACCCCCGCCAAAGAATAAAACAGAGGTAATGAGTCTGTTGGGAAGGTTGAATTACATCAGTAGGTTTATTGCCCAGCCTACGGCAACCTGTGAACCCATATTCCGCCTATTGAAGAAAGACGCTGCGATAGAATGGACTACAGAATGTTAGGAAGCCTTCGACCAAATCAAAGGGTATCTGTCAAACCCACCCGTACTAGTTCCGCCTGAGCCAGGTAGACCCCTGATTCTTTATCTGACGGTCTTGGAGAATTCGTTTGGCTGCGTACTGGGGCAGCATGATCTTACTGGCAGGAAGGAACGGGCCATTTACTACCTCAGTAAGAAATTTACAGTCCACGAGGTCAAGTACACTCATCTAGAAAAGACATGTTGCGCCCTGACTTGGGTAGCCCAAAAGCCGAAACACTATTTGTCTTCTTACACCACTTACCTCATTTCGCGTTTGGATCCGTTGAAGTATATTTTCCAGAAACCTATGCCTACAGGGAGGTTAGCAAAATGGCAAATATTACTTACGGAGTTCGACATCATATACGTGACAAGGACGGCTATGAAAGCTCAAGCCCCGGCCGATCACTTAGCCGAGAATCCCGTTGACGACGAATACGAACCTTTGAGGACGTATTTTCCAGACGAAGAAGTGTTGCAAATTGAGGGGTTAGAACTAACCAAGGATCCGGGGTGGAAGCTCTTCTTCGACGGAGCGGCAAACGCAAAAGGAGTCGGAGTAGGGGCTGTGCTCATATCTGAAACAGGACATCATTATCCTGTTACTGCCCAACTGCGTTTTCATTGTACCAATAATATGGCCGAGTACGAGGCATGTATCTTGGGGTTGCGATTAGCGGTGGACATGGATGTACAGGACGTCTTGGTCTTGGGGGACTCGGACCTTCTGGTACATCAGATTCAGGGAGAATGGGAAACCAGAGATTTAAAGCTTATCCCATATCGTCAGTGTTTGCATGATCTGACCAAGCGCTTTCGATCAGTAGAATTCAGACACATCCCAAGGATGCATAATGAGGTTGCCGACGCTCTAGCTACTTTAGCGTCGATGCTACATCACCCAGACAAGGTTCGTCTCGATCCATTACATATCCAGATCCGGAATCAGCATGCTTATTGTAATGTGATTGAAGAAGAGATGGATGGTGAGCCGTGGTTTCATGATGTCAAAGAGTACCTCAGGTTGGGAATATACCCGGAGCAGGCAACCGGAGATCAGAAGAGGGCTATCCGGCGATTGGCAAACGGATTTTTCCTCAGTGGAGGGGTGCTGTACAAAAGAACCCCGGATTTGGGATTATTGAGATGTATAGATGCAGGTCAAGCCACAACAATGATGACAGATATACACTCGGGAGTTTGTGGACCACACATGAGCGGATACGTATTGGCAAAGAAGATTCTTCGAGCAGGATATTACTGGCTCACGATGGAGCGTGATTGTATAAGTTTCGTGCGAAGATGCCATCAGTGTTAGATACACGGAGATTTGATTCATTCTCCGCCGACTGAATTGCATACAATGTCAGCACCATGGCCGTTTGTTGCATGGGGTATGGATGTTATTGGGCCTATTAAGCCTGCGGCTTCCAATGGTCATAGGTTCATTCTGGTAACGATTGATTATTTTACCAAGTGGGTGGAGGCCAAAACATTCAAATCAGTGACCAAGAAGGCGGTGGTGGACTTCGTACACTCCCACATCATCTGCAGGTTTGGAATTCCAAAGATAATCATCACGGATAACGGTGCCAATCTTAACAGTGGATTGATGAAAGAAGTATGTCAACAGTTCAAGATTACACATCGAAATTCTACACCGTATCGTCCCAAAGCAAATGGTGCGGTCGAGGCAGCAAACAAGAACATAAAGAAGATATTGAGGAAGATGGTAGAAGGGTCTAGGCAATGGCATGAAAAGTTACCATTTGCGCTGTTGGGTTATCGCACTACCGTCCGGACTTCGGTAGGTGCAACTCCTTACTTGTTGGTATACGGGACTGAAGCAGTAATACCAGCAGAGGTTGAAATCCCATCCCTCCGAATTGTCGCTGAAGCCGAGATTGATGACGACGAGTGGGTCAAAACCCGATTAGAGCAATTGAGCTTGATCGATGAAAAGAGATTGACCAGCAGTATGTCATGGCCAATTGTATCAAAGGAGAATGGCGAGAGCATATAACAAGAAGGTACGTCCCAGGAGATTTGAAGTGGGACAGCATGTGCTGAAGAGAGTTCTACCCCATCAGGCCGAAGCGAAAGGCAAGTTCGCTCCAAATTGGCAGGGACCTTTTGTGGTGACTAGAGTATTATCCAACGGCGCTCTATGTCTGACTGATGTTGAGGGAAGATGCACCGATATGGCTATCAATTCTGATGCAGTCAAGAGATATTATGTGTAATTCTTTAATGCATTCGTCAACGTTTGGTTTCGTTTGTGTGTATTTGGCATTTTTCGAGAATGAAATGACAGAGGCAATTTTTCTACTACCCAAACACTTTAACCTTTGTTTCCCCATTTGAGCCTTAATTATTCTTTCATATACCCTCTTTTCGGAATCATCAAGGAAGATGTGTAACAAAATAGAAAAAATAAAGAGAAAATAATACAAGAAAAGTGAACTACGTTCGACCTGATTCCTCAAGAAGGATACGTAGGCGCCACACGGCTCGGTCATAATAAAATAAAAATCAAAAAATCCCCCAAGCAACAAAACTGGGGCAGAAGTTATTGTTTTCGTTGGAAAGATAGTGTGGATTCCGAAAGTTGTAATAAGCTAACCGTCGAGGCTAAACCCCTTTCTTCAGCCTCACGCGCGGAAACCATATTAAGAACCAAAAAGACCTCTCGATCAGTATTTGAGAAGTGCCAAGTCATGTGAACAAAAGCCAAGAGTGACATCCCGACCCTCGATTGAATGAAGGATGCACAAGCCGAAAGGGGATAACGCCCTAGAAGGAATCTCAGGGGTGATACCCCGCCGCAGGGAAAGAAAACGTAAATGAGAGAGTCTTAACGGTGAAAACCCTCGAGGGCACCTTAAGGCGAAGGAAGTTGAGAGAAATGAAATGAGAGAGTCTTACGGTGAAAACCTTTACGGCACCTTAAGGCGACGGGAGATAGAGAGAAATGAGAGAATCTCATTAGTGAAAACCCTTTGAAGGGCACCGTGAGGTGACAAGACGAGATGGTTACAAGATGTCTGCATGAGACAAGGTTTGGACATCCGTTTACCTCTAGCAGAACGCAGCGTCAGAAAGTGATTGATATGAATAGACTGGGTAGTTTAATCTCAAAGGCGCGGCATAACCATTGGATCAGGCACACATTCAGATAAGTGTTCCTGTTTTTGAGTTCAGAAAAGTTTTTCTCTTCTTTTGTCATTTGCGGTCAGTATTCTTTTCTTTTCTTTCATTTTTCGAAAGTTGATTTTTCAAAGCTTACTACCAAGTCTCCCAAAGCAGTATATTGAAAGTGAATAGGCGTGGAACGAGGCAATAAGACAGAAGTCGTTACGATAGCAAGATTGGGATGACAGGCTGAGTGGAAGGTTCGCAAGAATTATGGAGTATGATGGACACATGTGGCATGTCCGAAAGATGATTTCACGCAACGGATCACCGGCTAAAAAGAGTCGGATCAAACCAAAGATTGGAATAAAAGGAAAGATGAGGGGTCTTTCGTGGAAAGAGCACCGTCCCCAGCAAGCGTCAACGTCGTCCTCAAAGTTCGAGAGAGGCCAAGCAGCTGAAAGAGAATGGCCCCAACAAGAGTGGCACGACCACTCACGGCATTTTGAAACTAACAATTTTTCTTTGATTTAAAGCAGGAAAAGAGGGTTCGTTGGCAGAAAAGCATACCATCCAGAAGTTTATCAAACTGGGGCAGAAAATTTTCTCTTGTTGCGAAAATTTTCTTGAAGGCAAAGACTCAGTGGATAAGGGTAGAAAGCAACACAAGATTTCGGAAATACCAGCTCCGAGCAGAATAGTTTTGAGAAAGGCCAGACGACACGATGGGGTAATATTTGAGCTTGGTATCACCCCTAGCAGTTGTGGGGAAAATAAAACAATGGCTTCGAGATTTGCCTAGCATTATTACATCCCATAATTTGTTCGAGGAGGCAAAAGCGTGAGTCCCCCAGAGGAGGTATGGGAAGAAGGAAGAGAATGAGGGGTGAAGGAAACAAAGAATACTTCCTCAACAGCATCATCCCCAGCAGGCGAGTAAACAGTTCCAAAATATCCCCAGCAGCCAGAAGAAAAAGTAATACGACCCAGGGGAAGGCAATTCCAAGACAGGATAATTCGAAGAGAAGGTGGTCCGAGAGGCAATGCAGGAAGAAGGAAATGGTACAAAAGGCAAGGAAGGTAATCAAGATAGGATGAAATCAGTGAGTAGTAGTTGAAGTCAGGGAGCCCGCCCGGAGAATGGAGTGGCGATTTTATTTTTGAAGTAGTAGTTGAAGTCGGGGAGCCCGCCCGGAGAATGGAGTGGCGATTTTATTTTTGAAGTAGTAGTTGAAGTCGGGGAGCCCGCCCGGAGAATGGAGTGGCGATTTTATTTTGAAGTAGTAGTTGAAGTCGGGAGCCCGCCCGGAGAATGGAGTGGCGATTTTATTTTTGAAGTAGTAGTTGAAGTCGGGGAGCCCGCCTAGAGAATGGAGTGGCGATTTTATTTTGAAGTAGTAGTTGAAGTCGTGAGCCCGCCCGGAGAACGGAGTGGCGATTTTATTTTGAAGTAGTAGTCGAAGTCGGGGAGCCCGCCCGGAGAATGGAGTGGCGATTTTATTTTTGAAGTAGTAGTTGAAGTCAGGGAGCCCGCCTGGAGAAGGAGTGGCGATTTTATTTTTGAAGTAGTAGTTGAAGTCAGGGAGCCCGCCCGGAGAATGGAGTGGCGATTTTATTTTTGAAGTAGTGGTTGAAGTCAGGGAGCCCGCCTGGAGAATGGGGTGGCGATTTTATTTTGAAGTAGTAGTTGAAGTCAGGGAGCCCGCCTGGAGAATGGAGTGGCGATTTTATTTTTGAAGTAGTAGTTGAAGTCAGGGAGCCCGCCTGGAGAATGGAGTGGCGATTTTATTTTTGAAGTAGTAGTTGAAGTCAGGGAGCCCGCCTGGAGTGGCGATTTTATTTTTGAAGTAGTAGTTGAAGTCAGGGAGCCCGCCTGGAGAATGGAGTGGCGATTTTATTTTGAAGTAGTGGTTGAAGTCAGGGAGCCCGCCTGGAGAATGGAGTGGCGATCTATTTTAATTTGGTTGAGGAAAGCGGTTGAATGTAACAGAAATCCCCGGCATGAATCCAAGTTCGTGAGCAGAGAGAGGCAACAAGGATCAGAACAGATAGATTTAGATTACGAAGGAGAATAGTTCAGAGATCATAAAGAAGGAAACAACGGTCGGGGTTCGGCAATCAAGATAGACCGAAATAACAACTGGCAGAAGAGAAGAAACATCAGAAGGACGTCAAGTCAGACAGGATGGCGAGGAGCCTGACAAGGCCAAGTCAAAAGAGATAGATAAGAATTTGTAGTACTGTAACTTAGTCTAGCTTCTTATTTTGTTCAGCACGGTGTAATAAGGGGATCAGTTAAGCATTGGCAACAGCAGTAACAGCGGCAACAACAATAACAGCAAGATCACAGTGGTCACGGTAGTCCCAGCTACCAAAACTTCCCGAACTACATTGACCTGATTCCCTTTTAGCCAGGGATATGTAGGAGACCTTTGAAGCAAGGTTCGGTCAAAACTTTTCCAAAATGCTTCATACGGAGTGCTCGAATGGGCAAAAAATCGCTTATATTCGCTCACTTATCTTTGCACGAAAACTCTGCATGTTTACGCGCAAAGAGGGGCAGCTGTGAGCACGTGATTTTGCCTTACCTGAGAAGCACTCCCAGAAAATTCAAAAATAAAAATAGTTTCGTGTTGGGCATGATTTTTGTGATTTTGTGCTATTTTTATCTTAAATTTGCATTTTTTGTGTGCGTGTTTATTTATTTAAATTAGTAAAATACGAAATATATACATCATGTTGTGCATTTTTTTTAGTGTCTAATATCAAAATTATACGGTTTACATTTAAGTGATATGTAATTATGTGGGATGATTGTAGTAAAAATTAATTGTGTTATGAGTTTATATATATATATATATATATATATATATATATATACACATATATATACACACATATGTATATGATACACCATGGAATGTAGTATGGAAATCGGAATTGGGGCCATAGCAAAACCAGGCCCAATGTAATTCAATACACAACCTAATTCCCTACCCAGCCAGCCCAACACCCCGACCCTGTACCGCCCCGACCCGGCCCAACTCACACATAACCAAATGAACCCCCATTCAATTTCCTCCCCCATTTCTCTTGAACACCCAAACGAAAAACCCTAAGGCACCTCCATAGCCGCCAGCCTCTAACCTAGCTTGGTGCCGTCGTTTCCCCCAAGACCACCGACCGCATCTCTTCACCGTTCCCATCTCTGCCATGGCATCAACCCACCAAATAAGCCATGGATGACAACCCGCTAAGAAGACACCAGCCGCAACAAAAGATACCCCAGCCGCCACCCTTTGTGTCATTGACACCAGAGACCTAGTAGAGAAGATAGCCGCCGCCGTCTCTCCATCTCTGCCTGTCACTCGCCAGAACTCACCACCAGCAACCCTTTTCACTACCGTCGACCAACTAGTCGTTGCTGCTTCCTCTTTCCACCACCCCTTCTGTCTAGAAATGAACTGACGCACACGAGCAATAGAGAGGAAAATGAACTGACAACCCCAAACCATCACAAATAGTTCATTCCCACCACTGTTCAAGCGCAATCAAAATTCTAGTTTGGAAAGTTCGTTCAGTTAGAAAGCTTCCGTACGAGGTCCTATTCGCGTTTCTGATTCTGATGTCCTCGTCAAATTTCAGTTTTCATAACTGAACGGGCATTGCTGTGGTATAAAGCTTGGTTTGAGTTTCTTGGTCAAATATATCAAAGATAGTTTTAGTCGGCGTCGTGATTCCGATCCGGTCAGTTGGTTTAATTTCATTTCTGTCCATATTTAAATTTGTTTGATATTTTGGATCTGAAATCAGTACATATGCTTGATTTGTTTGTTTGGTTTTCTCCTGTTTTGCTCGTTATTACAGAATTAAGGAGTCGTATTGTTTATATGATAGTCCGAAAATCAGTAACGATTCTCTCGCAATTTTCATAAGTGTTTCGGCATGTTCGTGTCAGTTTTAAGTTGTTAGATTCTTATTAGACTTTCTTCATGTGTTCGTTTCCTCTTTAAAGTAATCCGAAGTTGTCCATATTAGAATATTCTTGTGAACTTTAGACGATCGAATTGTTTTTTAATTGATACTATTAATGGAGAATAATTTGTAAAATGTTAAAGAGTATTGGTGAGAACAAATAGTTACCATAGAACCCTGACTGATCGTTTTCTGAATTTGTCGATGCTTTGGTTTCGTATAGGTGGTGTCAATGTGTTTTGTACAAATTACGATTATTTCAGTAATTGCGTGCTGTTACTTTTGTTTCAAATATCCTTTGGTTCTTTTCTCTTCGTTGCCTATCAATCTTGCATATGAATTCAATTTCTTTTCGTTCAGTATGTTTATAGTGTTCATTTGGTCCCGTTGTTCTGATACTAAGTGATCCTCGTCTCTTTCCGTCATTTTTTAGAATCTGTTAATATGATGTTTCAGTTTTGAATCTGTTTCTTGTTTATTGTTAATAATTGTCCGTGTTTGGTTCTCGCCGAATCGATGATTGTTAGATTTACGGCTAGTTTTGATTTTTACTAGGATATGTTAGTTTCTGCTAATTAATTGAATAATTGTTAGTTTCCATTATAACCATATTTGTTGATTTCTGATTTTGAATTACTTATTGTTTCATGTTTCATATTTTTGATTGTTGGGAATTACTAGTTGATTATTGGATTTGTTTTGGTTAATTTGGTATTAATCTTTGTTAGAGTTAAATGCTTCTGATTTTGATAAATAGATTAATTAGGTTCACTTACTAGTATTAATTAGTTTTTTCTGTTAATATTAGGTCGAACAAGTATTCTGCGATTTGATTAGTCTACTAAATGCATTGCGAATATCTTGTGAATCTGTTAAATTGTTAGTTTCTGTTATTTGTCGGGGAAATGGCCCTCTTTCTGAATTCTGTTGGCTCTTCTAATTTGTCAAGTCTTGGTTAGTTGACCCATTGATAATGGGAAATATTTGAACTTGTTTGATCCTGTTTTTGAAAGTTCAAGTGGATTAATTGATTGATTGAATAACATTTAGGATGTATTGGTTATAGCTGTAGTTAATGATTAAAGCTCGATTAGTGATTTCGTCCCTTAGACTAGTTGAGACTCACATTAAGTCAATAGTTGAAATCATACGATTCGTAGCAACCTAAGGTGTTCTTACTGAATAGAATCAATTGCGACTAGTTAGCTCGAGTAATAAGACTCACCATCTATCAATTGTTCCCTCGTGTCTTTGTTAATCGGATAATTAATCATAAGTGGCTGTATTTGTAAGACTGCTTAAGGTTGGCTATTGATGAAAGATGATTTTAATTAGTGAATTAATCTGAATTTAAAGTAGTTGGAAGGGTTAATGGGTTAATTGAGCAATAGTCACTTAATTGTGGCTATTTGTTAAATACAAATCTGAAAATGTGTTAAAATAGGAGTAAAATACAGAAATTAGGAATGTAATAAGTCTTGAGAAGTAGGGGTAATATGGAAATTGAAAACTTAAAGAATTATTTATGTTAAAGTATTTTATCCACTAAGCACTAATAACATAAAAAAGGGGTATTGTTTAATACTTAGTGAGGAACAAGACATAGTGGCTTTGGAAGATGTTAAAAGAAGTAATTAAATATGTTGCCCATAACTTTTGAATTAATTAAGGAAAAGACAAGTGTTAGTGGGGAACCAAACAAGTAAGCATGGGGAACCATTTAACTTGAATCAAGAAGTCATTTAGGGGGAGGGGTCTGTTTGAGCTATAAATATAACATTAATCTGAGAGAGAAAGGGATCCAAAAAAAAAGACATAGACAGAGATATTCCTACACACACACATACACACTGTGTATACTGTTGCATAGTGGTCGGTTGGTTGTTGTTGTTCTCGGGTTGTTGTTGTTGCTGTGCTATTGAGTTTGACTGTGGCGTATCTGCTGAGTGTTGGTTTAGATTACTGGTTTGGGGGTCTGTTTTTGGTGTTTGCTTTGTTTGTTTCGGCTGTTGCACATCGCTGCTGCCTACTGTTGCTGCCTACTGTTGCTGCTGTGTTCTTCGCGGCTGCTGCACACTGTTGCTGCCCGCGGCTGCTGCACACAGTTGCGGCTGTCGTTGTTGTGTTTTTCTCGCTGTTTTGTTGTGGTGTGTTGTTGTCGTTGGATCACTGCTGTTGTTGTTGCTATTACTGCCTAGCTGATACCGTAGCCTTTCATCTTTGACAATTTCCAGGTACACGTTTGTAAACTCATGCTTTACGGGAGTAAATTGAAGTGACGATTCCCCCTTTTGTGGATCTCTTTCAACTTCACTGTTTTCATTTGCAAACCGATATCAATTTAAGAAATATGTTATGAAGTTCGTACTTTATAGTATCATAGTGATTTGAGTTAAGTCCGGATGAATGTGTAATTAGTTTCTCGTTATTTTTAACAATGGGTTTGGACTGTAACGCTAATGAGTTTTCAGAACTTTAGATAATTTTGGTTCTGTTTCATGTTAGTAATAGATTCTTATGTTTAGTAGTATGCAGCTAACAATCAAAGAGTTAGTAGCTTTGGGTTAACGATTGTTAATATAATAGAGTGAGCATTCATTTGAAGGTTTAGTATACTTCTATTATGATAATGAAAAAACAGAGGTTCAATTGTTATTAAGGAAGATAATTTACAGCTAGGTCTTTTTTTTGCAAAATACAATAAGTAATCCATGAGTTAGGCCATGAAGAGTTTGGTATATAATAGGCTCTATTAGTTAGAGCAAAAGTGATTATGGGCTTCGCCTTTATTTCGAGACCACAGCACCCTCACTGCGTATAAGACAATGGATTATGTGGAAAAATAATCAATCAAAATGTTAGTTTGATGTATCTAGTTCGGAATTTACTAGGTTACTTGAGTAAAGAACATCGCTTTAAATAGCAATTTGAATAAAATTAGTAACTAATGTTAGTGATGAACGTTAGCATGAAGTTCAAAAATGACTTTTGTATTACACATAGTTAACTCCATCGGCTCAATTCATCTAATACTGTCGGTTTAAATTAATTAGAGAATGGTTAGTTTGTTCTGATATTTTGTCAAATTCGTATGCTATTTATAATTTTAGTTTTAGTATTATTCGCTTGTAGAATAAGGCATAAAACAATTTCCTTTATGCAAGCTCGAGTGCAATTTCCGTTCACATTGATTTAATAACTAATAAGAGGTCCGAGCTTATAAACATGCAATAAATTAGGACCTTTTCTCTTTTATTTAGAGACGAACTTAGTAGAAAAAATGTAGTCACTTTAGGATTGTCCCTTTTAAAATAAACGAGACGAGCCTCGCCAAAAATACACCATTGTGGGGCCCTCGAATAATTGTCATGAAAACTTAGACTTGGAAGGACCGTCTAGTGAATTTTACGGTCCTTTTCCCAAAGTTAAATAGACGATAGACTCTTTAGGCACGACTTGAAATAAAATTACTTTCCTGAATACGGGTGTGCATTTATGTGACCCAAATCTTACTCTCGGCGAAACTGAAATACATTAGAGTCGCAGGCGTACTGGTTACGGTGCGACTCGAAATGTGTTTTCGTAACGTCGCAATTCTTCTAAAAAATAAGAGCGGAGCATTAAAAGCACATAGTTAAAATATATAAAAGAATCAGATAGAAACAAAAATTGCAATTGAGCGACCGTGCTAAAACCACGGAATCCGGGAGTGCCTAACACCTTCTCCCGGGTTAACAGAATTCCTTATCCAGATTTCTAGTTTCGCAGACTGTATTACAGAGTCATAAATTTCCTCGGTTCGGGATTAAACCGGTGACTTGGAACACCATTATTTTCCCAAGTGGCGACTCTGAATTAAATAAATTAATCCCGTCTCGATTGTCCTTTAACTGGAAAAACTCCCTTGTGCCCTCGCGGGTGCGTAAAAAGGAGGTGTGACACTCGGGAGAGATTTACGGCAAAAAGAGCGTTCATGGTTGATAGAATGTGTTGGTGAATTTGTACGAAGCACAAACAGAAGAAATTCCATCAATATGGAAAATCATTACTTTAGCGCTTTCTCATCATTATTTACAACTTAGCATCTTTAGTTTACAATTATTAGTTACTGTTAATCTTAGTTATTAAAAACACCATCAACTATGATTCTCAACGTTTGGGAAATTGATTCTAAAGAGTTTAGCAGGTCTAAAGATAGTGATTGATAAGTTAATTCTTTGTGGATTCGACTCTGGGCACAATACTCAGGTTATATTTGTAACGTCCGCATGGTCCTTTTTATAGGCATAGTTGGGCGTGATCAATTAAATAATTAGTTGTATGAAATTTATTTTAATTATGTATATTATTATAGATATATTAAATTTATACCAAAATGTATTTTTTAAAAGAGAAGAAACATGAAATTGTCCCATTTATTGCTTAAATTTAGTTTTATGTATTATAGTAGACAAATTTTCAGGCATGGGAGAACGGATCCTGTTGTTCTTACCCAAATGAGAAAATGGGAAATACGAAAATTGTCCTATTCTCTTTTTTTTTTCCTCTATATTTGCTTCTTTAGGTTAGACATTACTTTCGGGGTAAATATTAATTTTTACACCGGGTGTTCACATTAAATTATATTAACTCATTATGGTTAACTAATTTAATTAGATGAGAATGCATGTAATTTACCACAGTTAAATGATTGAAGTCCATATGCAACACAAATATCATATATCTATTGGTTTGGTATAAACACCTGTACGGGTAAGTTTTTACCTAATTTCGGTTTCAAATATTTGTTACGGTATTTTTCTCTCTTCTCAAATATACCATTGTTGTTCAACTGTCCAACAGGACGGGACGGGACGAAATTCGCGGGACGGGACGGATTTTTGACTTATTTAATAAACTTAAATTTTACTATGTTAAAACAAAATTTACTAAGTAAAGAATTATAAAATATTAAAACAAAAAGGCTTGTAATGAAATATTCTAGTAAATATAAATTTATAATATAGTTATTAAGTAATATTTACTAAGTAATATAAATTCATAAAAATATTTCAACGCTTAGAGCGTTTTATTTTATTAATAGAACTTTCAAATCTCAAATACAAATATATTTCTTTTGAAAACCACCAAATCTACGCAGCCACCTTCTAGGAAGGGTTCTGTTTGAACTAGGCCTCTTAGTAGCCAATTACAAATTATCATACTAATATTTGTAAGCTCCTATATAGCTTTTTTGTAACTTATCAATAATATCTCGTGGACATTCTACCGGAATTGGCAATGTTAATTGATGTTCCATGAGCTCCATGCCGCCATCGCTCCTAGTGGTAAGTATCTCATTGTATTCTTCTTCTTCCCTAGTGGTTAGTTTTTCAAAACCAAGATTTCTTCTTTCTAATCTCTGAATAAGACGGAAATCTCCAGACTGTCCTCCGCTAATGAATGTCTATGATCTCCAATTTGAAATCTTGCCGCGCTAAAAGCACTCTCCGATGCTATTAATGATGCTTAATAGCCAGGATATCTCGGGTCATAATTGAAAGTGTTGGAAAAGCCTTGCCATGCTCCCTCCACCATGACAAAAGTTGTTCCTTGCCTTCTTCGTCTTTAATATTTTCCAATCCTCGATTAAGTTAAGAATCAAGTTCATCATCAATAGAGGAATCAAAACCTGTTATATCATCCATATCTTCCCATAAAACTTCTGCTCCAGGATTAGAAGTAGAAGGAGCAGTTTCAGTACTAGTTGTATCCATAGATTTATATTTATCAAACACTGATGTAGCATAAGAATATATGCTAGCTTGTCAGTTTTCGAGAGATGGTTGTTCATTTTCTTGAATTTCTAAATTCTCATAAATTTTACGAACAAGTCCCTTTGCACCTCTTAATTTTAAAGATGGGTTAAGTAGAGTAGAAATTAAATAAATTTTGGGAATAGGAAAAAAAATACTTTTTAAATTTTATTATCATTTCTTTAATGGTCGGTGCATAAGTTGGATTTGTTTTATACTTACCAAATACAACAGAAATTCAACAAATATACCATAATATTTGTGTAATATTAGGATAATATATACCAAAAATTATTTTGATAATAAAAAAATTTTAAAAATCTAGTAAGCTCTCTCATCTGATCCCAATCAGAATCAATTATTTGATCAGAAAGGGTAAGCATTATACATATTAAATACCTTTTGGATAGGCACCCGATAATCATAAGCAACTTTAAGTATTTCATAAGTAGAATTCCACCTAGTACAAACATCTTTTGAAACTTTTCTAAATGGAAGGCCAGCACTAGCACATTATTGAGCAAATTCATGAATTCTACTTTGTTTATGAGCACGAAAAATATAGCCCCAAGCATGTTGTATTTTACTGCAAGCATCAGAAAATAAATTAAGACCATCTTTTACAACCAAGTTAAAAATATGGCATGCACATCTTACATGAAAAATTGTTGGATTAATTGGATAAAGTCTAGATGTTAAGCTATTTGCCGCGGTTGTGTTAGCAGAAGCATTATCTAAGGTGATAGTTAAAACTTTATTAACGAGTCCATAAAAATCAAGTATTTTAAGAATAGTAGTTGCAATATATGCTCCAGTGTATTTTGAATCTACAAATTTATAACCAATAATACGTTTTAGTAAGTTCCAGTGATGATCAACCCAATGACATGTAACAGTTAAATAATCACAATCATTAGGACTACGACTTATATCAAAAGTGATAGACACTTTACAATCTAAGTGAAAAAATACACAACGAATATATTGAAGATATTCAGTTTAAAATTAAAAAACATCATTTCTAACCGTGATCTTAGGAAAACCTTGAAAAGCAGGGTTATAAGTGTCTTATATATAATGTACAAAAGCAGGGTGAGAATGAAAAGTAAAAGATAAGCCACAAACATCCACCATTTTTGCTATGTTCTCACGATCTTTATCTTTGTTATAGGGGCATAAAATTGTACCAGAAGCAGGGTCAAGTTGTTGTTGAATTTGATTAGAACCAGAGCCACTAGGAGTGCCAGAACTCATGGTAGGATCTACAATTTTTCCGGCTTCTATGTTAGCTTGTATCCATAAAGATTTATGAACACTTCTTAAGTGTCTAGTTAAACCCCCGTGCCACCACTTATTGTGTGTGCAAATTGTTGCTTTTATTTTTCACAAATAGAACGATTATTGACTTTATCATGTTTAAAAAAATTCTATACAAGTGATGTTTTGGCACGTTCAATCTTACGCTTACCCCTTACAGGGGTACAGGGGGTGAAGCTCCAGACTGAGATTACCTCTGAGTTGGAGCTTGTGTTGTGGGACTGATGGGTGTTTCATCTAATTCTTCTTCCTAATTTCTTCATCCTCAAAATAAATTTCATTTCCAAATTCTCTTTGTAAAGTTTCATAATCTAATTGTTCTCTGACATAAACATCATAAAATGTAGGGGGCTGGAAAAATGAAGTTTCATCAATATATGTCATATCATTAATATTCTTTCTTACTCTAGTTATAGTAGACGGGCTAGGATTAGAATTACTACTACTTTCACCTTTGTTATTTTTTTTACTACCTTTTTTTTAAAAAAAAAACCAAATACTTTAGGTACCATAATTTAAATACTAAATTAAATTTAAAAAGCTACCACAAATATTAAACACACAAATAAAATACAAAATATAATAGATAAAGTAACACAAAAATTAAGCACTAAAACGATACGCAAAAATTATATATTAAAATTAGGAAATGGAAGGAGTGCACCATGATTAAATATTGAAACTTGAAGAAATTGCCCAAATATTACTCCAAATACTCGACAAATTAATTTGAAGCTTGAAATGTGCTCCAACAAATTTTCCCAAATACTAGAAAATTGAAACTTGAAAGATAGCACTTGATAGTTGATAGTAACAAAATTGAGATAATAATATAGAATATAGATAGGATATTAGAATGTAAGAGATTTGAGAGAGAAGGTTGATTTTTTATGGGAAACAAATGAAGAAGATGTGGGTATTTATAGTAGAAAATAGGGCCAAATTGTAGTTTAATAAACTTGGAGGTTATATTAAAAATTTGGGGGGGGGGGGGGGGGGTGTTTTGGGGGTGTAGGGCCTGTTTGGACCGTTGCCAACAGCTATATTTGCCAATTAAGTCGTTGGCCAGCGGCTAGTTAAATAAATAAATAAAAATTAAATCTAGGCGGGACGTAGGACAGGACGCGGGATGGGACGGGATGAAACGGGATGAAACAGGACGGGATAAACGGGACAAAACGGGAATCCCGTCCCATCCTATGTCCCGTTTAACAATGGCCCGTCCCATTTATATTGACGCGGGACGGGACAAGACGGGACGGGTCGCGGGACGGAACGGGCCGGCCTATCACGTTGGACACCCATATTCAAAAGTAATCAAAATTAAGTCACTTCTCATGTAAAAATAAATCTGAACAAAGACATTGTTCAAAATCAGGAAAATATTCCAGCATAATATACTGAATTTTCAGTGTTATATACTGGAGTTCCAGCATAATATAGTGCTCCAACATAATATACTGAAAGTTCATACACATGTGCTCCATTCTCCAGTATATTATGCTGGAACTTTCAGTGTGTTGGAGTTCTAGCATAATATGCTGAAAGTTCATACACTGGTGCACCAATCTCCAATATATTATGCTGAAACTTTCTGTGTTACATAAAAATAGAAGTTATTTTTCAATGACTTTGCAAACGCTGATAATTTTTTAATTACTAGTCCAAACTCGTTAGCACATGTTATTTTCACTAACTCTAATTGTGGCTCCAAAAGTGAGTATATTTGAAAATGCACCATATTTGTTTTTTTAATTTGGTGATTGGGGATTTGCAGTCGTACCTTATATTTGTGCCATCTTTTAACCTGTACCATATTTTTAAAAATTATTAATTTGGTAGTCAGGTGACAAAAAAATCGTAATAATATGACAATTACACCTGTGACAAAAGATAAAACTTGCATCACGCATTAATCGAATCTGCAACCTCATTCGTGAAAAGGATCTCCTCCTCTCCTCTTAGAAACTTTATCAAAAAATTAGAAACTTGTCCAGATGTATCTTGAGAATCACACTTGCATGAAATTGTCATGTTGAAGCTAAAACTTCATGCTAATGTAGCATGAAGTTGTTTCACATTAAAGCTAAAACTTCATGCTAATATAGCATGAGGTTGTTTCATCTTCAGAATCACACTTGCATAAAATTGTCTCATATTGAAACTAAAACTTCATGCTAATGTAGCATGAAGTTGTTTCATGTTAAAGCTAAAACTTCATGCTAATATAGCATGAAGTTGTTTCACATTAAAGCTAAATTTCATGCTAATATAGCATGAAGTTGTTTCACATTAAAGCTAAAACTTCATGCAAATGCATGTTGAAGTTATATATCCTGCAGTCTACAGTTGTCATGAGTTTTATCTGAAACTTCAGTCTAAACATGCTAAAGTTATTTAGTTCATTTACTAAAACGTCAGACTATACAGGCTTAAGTTTTTTAGTTCATTTGCTAAAGCTACACACTAAACATGCTTAAATTTTTGTCTTGCAATATGTAATTTTCTAAAGAGTTTTTGCTAATGCATGCTGAAGTTATTTAGTTCATTTGCTAAAACTTCAGACAGAACATGCTAAAGTTATTTAGTTCATTTGCTAAAATTTCAGATAAAACATGCTGAAATTATTTAATTCATTTGCTAAAACTTCGGACTAAACATGCTTAAGTTTTTAGTTCATTTGCTAAGATTTCAGACAAAACATGTTGAAATTATTTAATTCATTTGCTAAAACTTCAGGCTAAAATGCTTAAGTTTTTATTTCATTTGCTAAAACTTCAAACTAAGCATGCTTAAGTTTTTGTCTTGCGGTATGTAATTTTCTAAAGAATTTTTGCTGATGCATGTTGAAGCTATTTAGTTCATTTGCTAAAAATTCATACCAAAACATGCTAAAGTTTTGTAACGCAATCTACAGTTTTGTCCTGAGTTTTATCCGAAACTTCAGTCTAAACAAGCTGAATATTTTTAGTTCCTTTGCTAAAACTTCATCCTAGACATGTTTAAATTTTTGTCATACAGTTTGTCAATAGTCCTTTATTAAAAGAATGGCAAAATCATCTTTTTAAAATGCTTTTAATAAAAAAATGATTACGGATGCAAACGAAGAAACAAAATGCGTATAAGCTAAAAGGGAGCGACTAAATAGGGCACCCCGTACAATTTTCACTCCATCATTGTTATGCCAATGGGTTTAATGGTACTTTTGTACATTGGGTAATGGAGCTAAACTAAAGGGGGAAGTGCACAATTAGCCACTAATTAAAGATATATTTACTCTTTGGCCATTGTTTAAAATGTATTTACTCTTTATCCAGTGCTTAATAAATTTTTATTCGCCGGACGAAAATATCCCTATGCTTGACATTGGTGTTGTGTAAATATTAAGGTCATGATGTCCTTAACTTCATGAATGTTGTGTAAACATTAAGGACAAAGTGTCTTGTCATGTCCTTAACTTTATATGTGCAGTGTAAATATTAATGACATATTGTTCTTAACTTATATTTGCACATTCTGTTGTTAAATGTTAGGACCTCATGTCCTTAACTTCATATGTGCAATGTAAATGTTAAGGACACCATGTCATTGTCCTTAACTTGATGTGTGCAGTGTAAATGGTAATGACATAGTATCCTTAAATTTATGAGTGTTGTGTAAATATTAACGATATGCTGTCTTTAACTTCATGAATATTGTGTAAATATTAAGGACAAAGTGTCTTGTCATGTCCTTAAATTTATATGTGCAGTGTAAATATTAAGGACATGACGTTCTTAACTTCATGTGTGCAGTGTAAATGTTAAGGACACTATATCTTTAATATTTACGCAACACTAGTGAATAAAGGATAAAAGTATTTTTTCATATTAATTTTAATAAAATAGTGATTATTGTTGCTCAGCATTAAAAATAGGGAATCAAAACTAAATATCACGTTAAAAATGGCTATCCCACGTCATATCTACTAAACTAAACAAACGCGAATGGACTTTTGGCACAATCGTTATGAGCACGCGGCTGGACAGCTGTCAAATTTATCACACATGGCACGTCAGCAGCACCACTTGGTCAAAACGGGATCCCGTTCTTTCCTAATTTATTCTGTTTCAAGCGCGTGAGAAGACCCGCACATTCTAACCTTCACCTCCCATTTCAATACCAAAAAGACTTATCCACTTTCAAATCCCTCCCTCCTCCCCGCCCTCCCAAAAAACACACAATATCCTGTCCAAATACCAAATGCACATTATAACATAACAGGAGCTCTACAATATATTTAAATTGCAACTTTAATTTGAATATTAAAAATTCGAACAAATTAGTATCTCATTTTCCTTTAAAGAAAAACCCTAAAGTTCCAATTGATTAGCTACTTTGAAGGTTCTTTTGGAATATATTTTTCAACTAAAACGTCTCTCGGGAATGAATTACTTGTATAGAATTCTTTGAACAAGAAGAAAATAAGAAAAAACAGTACCTAAAAGAAAATTTTAGTATTAATCCCTTTTCTTATGACGAATATTGTGATATTTCATACAAGGACTGAAATTCTAACACGGGATAACGACGAATTCCAGGTAGAAACAACCTGGTCCTAAGAATTTTGGGTGATGTTAACTAAAACCTAAAATTGTTGCCAACTACTAAGGACTTTACACCATTTATTGTAATGAAATAAACATATAAAATGATTAAATCTGACCCCACCCAAAAATTAAAGCACTTAACATCAATATCTATGTTATAGAATAGAACAAAATAAAACAATATAATAATGAAAATAAAGATAAATAGGAGGAGAATATAAATGTTCTTTATATTCAATAGGTGAAGATCGCCCTTTTATAGGATATGAAAAAACAATTTGATAGTAGTTACAACTCTTTAATAAGTACGTGCGTAACTAAAGTGATCCATTAAATTGGGAAGTGTAGAAGTGTTAAATGGAAGGCGTAGAAGAGTCAAATGGACATTCATATTAATTCATTGAATTCATAACACTTCTTGTTCGATTTTCATTTAAAAAAAAAATAATGTGACTCCTTAAAATTTTACTAAGAAAATCGATGAAAAAAAGTCTAGTGTATGAAAAATACATTTTGTAATATGCATTGACGTTTGTCTCATTAAAAACCTTATTAGAAAAACCTTATACACATGGTAAGTGTCACAAGGGTGATTTATGTCACTCCGAAATCTGTCCGAAGTTCACCACTATGTGCAATGGCGGAGCCAGAACCTTCATGAAGGGTGTTTAAAAAAAAAAATTGTAGCTACTGGGAATTAAACTCTTGACCTTATGTAAATTTTGAACACCCTTGACCACTAAACTACACTTTTGGATAGTGTTAAGGGTGTTCAAAACTTAATATATAGAGATAACAAATAGATTTCACCTTATATATACAGTGTAATTTTTTGGCGAAGGGTGTTCGGGTGAACACCCTTGCGCCGGGCTAAATCCGCCCCTGACTATGCGGCGCAGTCAAGCCCAACCTTCACTTCAGCCTTCCTAACACTTAGCCAAATTTTCAGCAAATTTGTACTTGGTTCAAAGGAAACTCTCACTTGACTATGATCACAAGTCGATCACAACCCACTTTGACAAAGAACACAAGTCGTTCTTTAGCCAACACAAAAACCTGCCCAATGCCGAATCTTAACCTCTTTGAAACACTTAGAAATCCTCACGTTTCACTCTTATTTTTCATACGAATTTCACACGAAATCCCCATATAAATTTGACTAAGTCCAAAGGCACGTATTTAAAGTACATAGGAAGCCTTTGATACTCGACAACACATTGACGCTTGTGTCTACATCTTTTGCCACTTGTCGGGCTAATGCTAAATTTGTTCATATCTTGTAGTTGACATCCCCAACTACATAACAGGATTCTATTCTCATTCAGTAAGGGGGAAAAAGGTACGGCCTACCCACCTCCCCAAGGGGACAAAATCTCAACGTGGTCATGGTCACTCACTTCCTACTCATGGAGCTCACAACTATAAATATTAGAAGAATGAACCCACGAAAAAGGGGGCTTCTTCTTCTTGACTATTCTCCAAAGAAAGAAAGAGAGAGAACAAACAAGAAATACCCATCTCATGGGAAGATAAAACATCATTGTTAGGCTCTGAACCTCTTCATAGAGAGGCAGACCAAATCAATATCATCAATAAAAGTTGTCAATATACTTCTTATCCTAATATTGAGTGTTTATTATTATTTCTTTCACGTGGTTCATGGATTATTATGATTTGTTATGATTAACCCGTAACTCATGTATATAGTTTTGTAGTCATAAAGTGTATGAAAACTTTTAAGTCAAACAGGATTAAACAAATTGGTATTGTGTCATGTTATGTAACTAAGACTAGGAGTAGTATTTTTTGTTTTAAAGTCAATAGATTCCACGCTTTTATGTACTCATAGAAGACATGTTAGGCACATGCAACTGACCAGCTGTGTGATGCTTATTCACGACCATGCATTCTCATTAATCTTCTTCATATACTTCTGTTTATAATTGACATTTTAATGGATATAATTATTGCTGTTGCAAATTTTTATTATTAAGAAATCATTGGTGCCTTTTTAAAAATAAATCTTTAAAAAGAGTAACTTAGTGGATGTCGTATTCTACGTTCACGTCTAAGGAAAAGTGCCAACATAAGAAAGATATTATATAAGCAGTCTATCTTAATACAAGCATTAATGTTTTATTCCACATCTGAAATAATTCTTTACCGGTACTAAAGTCTTTCACTAATGCAAATAACTTAGGTTAATAATCAGTTATTGATTAACTGTTTCAAAAGAAAGTCATATAATTTCGATGAAAAAGTCATAATTATGTTGCCTATGAAATTTATCCTAATATATAGAGGTAAGTTGTAAGGAACGTGAGAGATTAAACAATTACATTGATTTGGGTGTAGTTAAATTAATTGAGGGATTTGTCCAATATACAGAAATGTCACATGTCAAGAATACTTCAATGTCATTTACTTAAGACTGGCCATTGATGACTCTTAGAAGCCATCCGTACACTGAGCATTATTAATTAAGTTTTTCATAGTTGGTTTAATCTATTGGTAATTAAAGAGGATGCAAATTAAATAGTAAGACATTCTGATCCACTCTTTCCCATTTATGAGTGTGGTGCAATGAATAGGGTTCCTCCATTCTTAACTAGATTAGAGATTTCGCGTTCGAGTCATGAATATAATTTTTTTTTTGTAAGAAACGCTTTTTTTTAATGAACCGTATACAGTACGATTCCAAATTCAAACAGAAACTCCAATACAAATATGGAATATTAAAAAAAATAGGCACTGTCCTATAATAAGTAGCAAGAAATTAATAAGGTGAAGATGGGCATGAGCCTAGAACTACCAGCATTCTAAAGTCATGCCCACTTGATAGTTGCTGGAACCAACCTAAAGGCATCATAACAATAAAGCATATGCACATGAAAGAAAACACAATTTGTTTAAACATTATAATCATTAAGCACAACCTAAAAGGACAATGACAGATGTACATCATCTGCAGGATACACATATATGTATTATTTCCGACTAAACTGAATATATACATATTTGAAAAGTTTTATAAATATTTATATTCATTTTAAATAAATATTTATTTATTATAAAAAATTATCAATGGGTGATGTGAAATATTTCACGTCCAATAACTTCCCTAAGATCTTTGGTTAGCTTATGTGGGTATTGAACAACTATTCACAGACAACAATACGAGAAAATACTAATGTTTTAAGCATTCCAAGAAACAAAAATATTCACAGTATTCAAGGAGAGTGCCTAGGCATAAACATTGTATTTTCATACAACCCCAAACCGACCAAAGTGATGTATGCAAATTCCAAATCCCGATCAGATAATTTAGAATTTCCTATATTTCCTTTTCCACCTTTTATTTAAAAGAAAAAAAAAACATTATATCACAATTTTTCTCTTCTTTTTTTTTTTAAAGAGAAAAATTGTGAGAAATTTTCGTTGATTCATATTTTTAAGTTGGAATTGCATAAAGAAACTAAATGGGGGAATGATATTCCCATGTTGATTTCAAGAGAATTTTCAATTATTAGAATAATAAATGTTTACTTGTACTAGATTTAGGGCTTGTTTGGCCATAAAAATTTTGAATTTCACTTGAAGTTGAATTTCAATTTTTTTTGGAAATTTGCATGACTCCAAAAAGTTGTTTTCAAAATTTTCATTACAATTCATTCACAATAATTCAAAATATATATATAGTCGTAATCATGTTCAAACACAACTCTAATTTTGAATACCATTTTTACTTGAATTTTTTTTCACATTTTTATAGAATTTTACAATTCTTATGACCATACGCCCACTTAGTATAAATGCTCAGCTTGATTTCCCTTTTTTTGTTATTCTTTAAATGGCTTCAATATATATTTTTGCTTCACGACCTTATTTTTGGATATATAAAATCTCTATTTCCTCGTTAATATTAGTGTGAATTAATTCTAATATATCCAGTAACATATATTTTTCAGACATTAATTGAAAAGATTTTTTTTTTGGTAAGATAGAGGAGGCCAAAGCAATTAACGCGACTAGAAAAAAAAACATGATAAAGAGGTACAAATAAACACACCGTCAACAACAATAACTATCTAGTATAGTCCCACAAAGTGGGGTCTGGGGAGGGTAATGTGTACACAAGCATTATCCCTACCCGAAAGGGCAGAAATACTATTTCCAATCGACCCTCTGATCAGGAGAAAGAGAAGAAAAATAGGAGGAAAAAGAAAAAAAGAAAAGCAGAAGAGCATTAGTGACTCTAGCAGAAATCGCATAAATAGTTAGCTCAACATAAAATCATAAATTAAAAGGCATGCAATAATATCTATCAGTAAGTACCATAAGGGGTACAATACAATACGGAAGACATCTATGGAGGGCCCTTCCAAACCCCATCTAGCCCCGGGAATGAAGTACGAAAAGCTCTAGAAGCTCCTATCTTACAATACTAGACTTCCAGAATTTCCTATCAAGGGCCATGTCTTTGAAAATCCACATTTTTGCCATGTCCTGCCTAATTACCTCTCCCCAAGTTGACACACCGTCAAATTGACAAAATTCAACGAGACTTCCTGTGGGGTAGCAATTCAACATACAAAAAGATTCATTATATAAAATGGGACATTGTTTCATTGCCCATGCATGATAGGGATCTATGGATAAGAAAACCTTGGATAAACACAAAGCGGCTTTTACAAGCCTCACTCGGCATTTCTTTAACCATCGCACTACTGTTTGGGCAACAGTTCTTAATTTCAAATGCGTTGGTCGATACTCAAATACATCTCAATCTTCATACAGAAAAATATCCTCACAGGATGGACCATTTGTAAAGATGCTACAGCATGGCATATTGGAGATGGTTCCCACGTAGACTTTTAGCATGCAAACTGGCTTCTATGCATAAAAAGCATACGAAGCATGATCCAAGGTCCCCTAACACAGAAAGAATCAACTCTCAAGATTTCAAATATCTTCTCTAATGGGACATGGGATCTATCACAACTATCTGTCGAACTTCCATCCCATATTCTAACTGAAATCTATTCTTACCAACCTATAAATATCGATAACCATACTGATACTCTAATTGGGGCACTAACCACTGATGGTATCTTCACCACAATTATGTGTACCTTCTTATCATCTCTAATACAACTAACACCTAAAGTAAGAATTTTCATTGCCTTTGGAAATAAAAAATATAAAATAAACTTAAATATTTCCTATGGCAATGCTACCATGATCGATTACTTATAAAAACTTTCCTGAATCACATTGGAATTGTCACTTCTTTGTACTGCCAGCATACCCTACCACTGAGGAAACATCTCAACATATTTTTCTAATTTACACAATAGCAAAGCAATTAAGGGAGGAGACAACCTTTACAAACAAAAACTATATACCATGCGTCATTCCTTGCATGGGATTGTCTTTTCTCTTTCACTCTTTGGTAACTTTGGCTTAATATAAATAAGAACACCTTCAATAACCTTTTTAACTCAGTTGATAGTAATCATGTTATCTCAAGAGCCATAGAATGTTTACATTGTAGTAACATTAACTGCAATAAATTAGACAGACCTTTACAAGTTGCTACCAAATTGGAACCCCCTATTATCGACCAATTGAAACTAAATATAGATGGAACCTTTAAGGGTAGATTTGAACAAGAAGGGATAGATGGGGTGTTTAGAGACTCGACTGGAAATTGGATTCTAGCTTTAGTAAAACAACTACTGGTCCATCTTCTTTCTACATCGAACTTGAGGCACTATGTTGTGGCCTACAACTAGCAGTAACTTACCAATTCATAAAATTTTAAATAGAGACAGACTCTGCCTCTATACTATCACTAATTGAATCTAATTATTCATCACTCTATAATGCACTTCTTTCTAAATATAGGTACTGGCTGAAGATGTTGGAGAATCCACCAATCCTACACAATTTCTGGGAAGGCAACAAGATATCACGTGATCTGGCACAACATGAAATTCACCAAGCCAATATCTATTATAGTCAGATATATTTAGAAGTCACCGACTAACTTAGAGATGTTGTGCGAGCTAATAAAGAAGGAATCACTGTTACTAGGACTACCACCACTAATATTGTCGTGTTAAATAATTTGGCTATGCTGGAAAACCTTGTAATTTCCTCTTTTGGTTGTAATGCTACTTCTAATGGTATGCCTATGTCTGCTCCAAATGGGAGGACCAGGCCATGCAACTATGCTACTTAGTAATGAATAAAAAATTTCTTCCTTGCCAAAAAAACCCTCTAAGAATAGATGATTTATTGGTATTGTTATCACGCCAAAAAGTTTATCTTATATTTTATTTTGAACTCCTATATTTGACATTATAACAAAGCAAATTATATCAAAAAATTATTTTTCTTAACCTTCCCCTCTCCCCCCCCCCCCCAAACCCTATCTCCTCTACCTAATTTTTCCTTCCCTCTATTGTTAATAGATGAAGTAATTAACTTAACTAATCTAATTTTTTATATTCTTTTCCTTTGTATTAGAGACTAAATTGGTTCAATTGCTCTTCTATTATTTCTCTTAAAGAATCATTACATCACATTAAAGCAATTTGTAATCTACTAGCAAAGGTGAATCGTGAATTTAACAGAAATCAAACATTAATATTAGCAGTGACGTTTGGTGATATAAAAAGTCGTCGATACTTAGAAGGAAAAACTCTCTCTGGGAAATGGATCCCCAACCTTATGCAGCACAACACCAGGGGCGGCTCAATACTATTGGAGGCCTAAAGCCAAACTAGCATAAGAGGCCTTTAACAAATTTTTCAAAAAAAAAAAAATTTACTATATACTAATTTATTTAAAATCTAATTTCCTAGCTTTTTGAGATGCAAAATTATGAATAATTGTTTTAATATAAATTTCTTCTAGTAATTATTTTTCAATCGGTACTATAGATAATCCATTTGATCTTTCTTGTGCTATGGTTGATTTTAAGTAAGATTTTAATTTGATTCATTAACTTGACGAAAAAATAAATATATGTTGCTTTCACAATATAATTCTCGCATGCTTTAGCTTGATAGACGAAAAATACAAAACAATAGGATCTCTTGGAGGCACAAATGAAAAATATAATAGTAGTAACGTTTGATTGAGAACATGGAAACTTCAAAAAAAGTTATGAAAATCAAGAAAGAAAGTGAGAAGATTTATGTAAATAATATTTAATGAGGAAAAGATATAATCATTTGATTCCTTTCATAAATTTTGCACTTACATGTTAGGGGCTTAATTTTAAAGAATATAAATATTTTCCTTTTTAGTTTTTACCAAGATATATAATAAGATTAAAAATACTTAATTAAAAAATAAATTATAGGGTAAAAAATAGGCCCCCTAAAGTTGGGGGCCTAAAGCCTTGGCTTGAGTGGCTTTACCCAAAAGCCGGCACTGACAACACACAATATCACCCATACCCTAGATATTGATCAAAACATTATCAAACCTAGCTTCAAAGAAATGCTAACCACTTCAAACCCCTTACTCTTCACTTATATTGAAAATCAACCAAACATAGACCTCCCAATTATAGACTCAGAAGAACGAGTAGTTGATCAACCAACCTTAATGACTTCAAAGGGCATCAAGTTCATCACTCTCTCTGAGAAGGAGAATGTAAGAATCTGTAAGCCATGGAGAAATTCCATCATGTGAAGCTAGTGGGCAAACAAATGTTACACCACTATCTAAAGAAAAAAAAATCAAGAATTATGGAGGCCAACTGAAGATTTTCAATTGATCGACCTTGGCGTCGACTAATACATAATTAAATTCAAGAAAAAGGAAAATAGGGATAAGGCAATACATCAAGACCCTTGGTTCATTAGCGGACATTTCTCTCCATCACAAGATGGAAGCCAAACTTTGTTGCCACTCAAGAGAAAGTCGCAAATTTAGCACTATGGGTTAGACTTCCCCAATTGCCTACAAAATTTTATAATGGAAAAATTTTAGAAAAAATTGGTAATGCAATTGGCCAGCTACTAAAAATAGATGGTTGCACATCAAAAACTCGAAGAGCATATTATGCAAAATTATGTGAGGACCATTGGAAGTCCCAGCCCAACCTTTCGTCTATGTTGGCCACCACAAACAAGTAATACACTATGAAGGTGAAAATTTTCTTGCAAAAATTATAGGCGATTGGGGCACATAGAAAAACAATGCTTCTTTATAATTCATAAAATAGGGACAATGAAGATAGAAGCAGAGACATATCACCAATTACAAATGATGAGGAAAAATATCAATGGAAAACAGTTTCCTTTTCCAAAGGAAGACATCAAAGTGCAAAAGGTCCTCAAAAGCAACTCAATGCTAATCCGATCAAACAAACAAATGGCCCAGGTATCTCTGTCAAATTATTCAATGGCAACACCGGTACGTATTTAGATACTCAATTTTTATAATACAAATTAAAAGAACACAAAAATGCTACTCCTTCAACACACACTCTCAATCTTCAATCTTCGACCACTACGATTGGTGATCAAAACACTTTGACAATAAAAAATAACTTTTCTCTCCTTACTGAAGTGCCACTAGTTTTGGAAGAAACCACTAAAAGAGAAAAAAATGAAAAAGAAATTTTTAAGGATTGCCATGCAATTGAATAAATGTCACAAACAACCAAAGATGTTGACATGCTGGACATAAATGTGTCTCCTCTTACTAATCCTACTAATCACATAGCTAAGGTAGCCATGCAAGATTACTTCTAAAATGACCCTAATGCCCCTATTAAAAATCACAATAGCGTTGCCAATTCTATCCTTCCAAATAAGCAAATTGGTAATAATCCTACTATTATCCAAAACCTCAAGCAAGATCCTTCCACAAGATCCACTTATCCTCAACGACCTAAGCATGCAATAGAAAAAAAAACCAAGCCAAATCGTTGTTAACCCAAAACACACAAAGGATATGAGAACTCAACCTATAAAATCACCCTTGGGGACTCAAACGACATGCAAAAAAACTACCCAATCATTACCCTATCAACCAATCCCTCCCATCTACCCAATAGCCCCTCCCCTATGCCTGAATTAGAGTCCTTAAGTACACAAAATGCTGGTCATAATGCCCAGCTTACCATCATTTATAAGGAGGAGACAAAGACTTCTCCAACTACTTCGCCAAACCAGAAGCACCACGGAAAATCTTCCACCTTTACAGCCTCAACCAGCAAACCCTCAAATAATTTATATTCAACCACCTCAAGCTCAAAATTATCATATTGTGTCATGGATGGAGATGGGCCTGATGGGCCATAAATGCTCGTTCAATATCGAGATAAATGGCCAGGACTCGATCATCATCCTCCACGAGACTCAACACCTAGCCTAGTTAGTGACAGAAGGCATGAGGTTGACCATGAACAGCTGCCTCAATCAGGCATGGCGCAACAATATCCTTCAACCCTTAGCACCATCAGTGAATCCCCAAATGGTTCATGTAATGAGAAACCCGGTGGAACCTTCCTCCATATTTAAATTCAATCTATCCACAAAATATATTAATGGGCATGCCTTTCTTCGTGCAGAGAATCTATCTTATCTGCACCCTATATTCCTTCCATTGGAACAACCTCAACCAGTCCAAGAGCCACAAATACCACAACTTCATCAATAACCTTCCTCTCCTCCCCACAATCAAGTGCATGTGCCAGATCTAGTAGAGGAAGAATTGGAAAAGGAAGAGGAACCCATAAACCTACTCTTAGAAAGAGTCTTAGAAATCTCAAGTCTCGGCGGAGTAAAAGTGTTTCTCTTTTCGGAGAGGCAAGAGAAGAGGCACGTTCTCAGTTGCCCACTAGCATTATACAAATGCTCGATGGACATAAGACCTTCACAGGATCCAACTGTGGGCAGCCGAGCCATGATCCTAGTTCCATTATTGAGGAGGAACCCAATACTGGGGGAGGTGAGGGATAATGGGAATCCGGCCAATCCAAACCTTTATATCTCCATGAATTGACCTACTAACATTATCATTTGGAACATAAGGGGATGGAGCAATGACAACTTTAGGAGGAACTTCAGGGAAATGGTAGACACACACAGACCCTGCATGGTAGCTTTATTAGAAACCAGGATGGGGAATCATATGGAGCTACTGGATGATTGTGATTTTACTGAGTTCATAGAAGTGCCAGCTGAAGGTCAGACAAGTGGGATACTATTATTTTACAATCATGAAATTGTCACTGTTCAAAATTTTGTTCGAAGGGATCACGAGATTCATGTTACAATTGAGGTAACCCCTATACGTCAAAACTGGCTTTTTAGTTCTATTTATGCTAGTACAGACATGCTTAGTAGGAATAAAATGTGGGATAATATTGAGAGCATTAGCAAAAGTTATAATGGACCTTGGTTAGTAGGAGAAGATTTTCAATGATGTTTTTGCTCAAACAAAAAATTTGGTGGTAATAGTATAAAAGACAGTAGGGAGAAATACATTTGGCCCAAAGCTAACAACTGTAATTTAATTGATTTAGGTTATAAAGGGTGTAAATATACATGGTCAAACTATAAACACAAGAATAGGGATTTGATTATGGAAAGGTTGGATAAAATGTTAGTAAATGAGGATTGGATTAAGCTTTTTCCTAAAAGTTCTATTATACATTTGCCTAAAACCCACTCGGATCACAATCCCATTTTAGTAGAATTAACCCCTAAAAATAATTTTTAATACAAGCCTCCTTTTCGACTTGAAACCTACTGGCGTGAACACACTAGTTCCAAAATCTTAGTCCAGGATAATTGGACAAATAATGACTACAATGGGGCTAGCAATACGTTTATAGAAAAAGTCAAGGTTTGGAAACACCAAACTTTTGGGGATATAGTGGGGAAAAAAAGAAAAATACTAGCCCGACTATAAGGTATTCAAACTTCTAAATATTACCCTTATAGTATTTTCCTCCAAAACCTAGAAACAAGACTAAAAAAGACTATATTGACCTCATAATAATAGAAGAGGATTACTGGAAATTAAGGTCAAGAGTTATGTGGCTCAACGAGGGAGATGCAAATACCAAATTCTTTCACATTTTGGCAACCAACAGAAAAAAGAAAAAATAAGATCAATTTCTTTAAAGATGAAGTAGGAAATTAGATTAACGATCCTCATCTAGTCACCTCCTACGTTTGTAACTATTCTAATACTATTTTTCCCACTGACAAAAATTCTAGTAGGGTTAGTCCATTAAAAAATAACTCTCAAAATTCCTTAAACCTCAATATCCTAGATAACCCTCTTCTTAGTATTGAGATTAAAAATGTCATTTTATCCTTTAAACCATTTAAAGCGTCTGGACCAGATGGCCTTCACTTTTTCAAAGGTATTGGGATATAATAAGACCCTCTGTCACAAAGTTGTGCCATGATATTTTTAGAACTCAAGAGATCCCCCGGAACTTAACAAAACTTACGTGTGCCTTATCCCAAAAATACCCAGTGGCAATAACATAAATTTGTTTAGACCCATTGGTCTTTGCAACACCAGAAATAAAGTAATCATAAAAATCCTTGCAAATCGACTTAAAACTTTCTTTGACTAACTTATCAGCCCTTACCAAGCTAGCTTTATAAAAAATAAAAGGGTTTCTGATAATGTTATTATCATACAGGAACATGTTTATAAAATTCATAAGTTAAAAGGGAAACAAGGTCATATGCTTCTAAAATTTGACCTTGAAAAAACCTTTGATCGTTTAGAAAGGTCTTTTATGCATCACACTTTAACTTACTTCAAATTCCCTCCAAAATTTAAGGAACTCCTCTTAAATTGCATCTCAACTAGCTCTATAGCTATTTTAGTAAATGACTATATTACTACTTCTTTTTAACCAAGTCGAAAATCAGGCAAGGTGACCCCATATCACCATATATTTTCATCATTTGACTAGAAATATTGTCACGCCATATAAATCATTAAGTTGATGTTAGGAATTGGGATTCAATTATTATAGAAAAAAAGTCACAAATTCTCTCATCTTTTCTTTGCTGACGATCTCACTTAATGGCCAACGCCAATATGAAATCAAGTTATACAATTCAAAAAGGCCTAGACCTCTTATGTAATCTCTTAGGCCAATGTAGTAACGCTTCTAAGTCAAAAATTATCTTCTCCACAAATTATCCTAAAAATTTTACTAATGAAATTACCAATGTTCTTAATATTAAAAAAAAATGAATCCTTTGATACTTATCTAGGCTTTCCTATCCTAAATAAACACCCTAGACCAAAAGACTACCAATTCATCGTTGACAAAATGAGAGTCAAATTAATGGCGTGAAAAATAAATTTCTGAATATAGCAGGCCGGACAACTCTCTCTCTTTCCCGTCTGAACTCTATTCCTAACCACTACATGCAATTTACCCTCCTCCCTATGAACATCCTCAAAAAAATTGATAAAGTTCAAAGAGATTTCATATGGGGTACTACAAATGAGAAACGAAAAATTCACCTCATAATTGGTCGATTGTTCGCCAACCTAAAGCATTGGAGGCCTGGGTCTCCATAAAGCCAAGGATAAAAATATTTGTAATCTAGCTAATCTTGCATGGAGAGCCATTACACATGTAACGACCCGACCGGTCGTTTTAGAAAATTACGCCACAATCCCTAATTTAACTGTTCCCCTAAGTTCATTTCTGCTATTGTGGTTTGCCGGGAGAGTCAGTTCTGAAATTGGGAGCATTTTGGGACACTTAGTCCCTAAATGAGAGCTTTAAAGCTAGAAAATGGTCCGTAGCCGGAACAGTATTAAGACGATCTCGAAACGGAAATCCGATGGTCCCATTAGCTCCGTTAGGTGATTTTGGGGTTAGGAGCGCGTTCGGAATGTATTTTGGAGGTCCGTAGCTCAATTAGGCTTGAAATGCCGAAGGTTGAAATTTTGGCGAATCCGAACGATAGGTGAGATTTTGATCCGGGGGTCGGAATGGAATTCCGACAATTTCGGTAGCTTCGTTATGTGATTTTGGATATGTCCGCAAATTTTCGGGTCATTTGGACGTCGTTTGGTTGGGTTTTGGATCGAATGTTAGTTTTGAAAGTTTTGAAGAAACTTAGGCTTGAATCCGTGTGTAATTGGTGATTTTGATGTTTAGGATGGTGTTTTTATGATTGGAATAAGTTCGTATCGTGTTTTGGAGTATGTTGGTGGTTTTCGTTGGGGTCCCGGGAGCCTCGGGATGAATTCGGACCATCAAGTGGGCATTTGGAACTTGGAAATTTCTGCAGAAAATGCAGCAGCAGTGCAGCAGACATTAAGCCTACGCGTTCGCGTGGCAATGGCCGCGTTCGCGTAGGCATGGTAGGGAAAAGCATCGCGTTCGCATTACTTGAGTCGCGATCGCGTAGAAGGTAAAGAGGAATCACCGCATTCGCATCCCAGGTGTCACGTACGCGTAGAAGAAAAACGGTCGATTGGAAGGTTGTTCTTCGCAAACGCGTGGGAGTTGTCGCGTTCGCGTTGAGGAAGGGAAATTGTGCTTCGCGGACGCGTGGGGAGCGTCGCGTTCGCGATAGGTAAATTTTGCAAGTCATCGCGAACGCGTGGGTTACTTCGCGTTCGCGTAGAAGAAGTTGGGCTGTTCATCGCGAACGCGTGAACAGTAACGCGAACGCGATGAGCAATGGGGTCTGGTAGTGAGCTTAAGTTCAGAACATAACACCCGCGACCCCCATACACAAAAACGCCATTTTTGAGCTCCAAGAGAGGATTTTGAAGGGGAAACGCCGGGATATCATCGGGAAATCATCGGGGGTAAGTTTCTTGACCTTAATTCGTTGGTTTATCATGAAATCCGTGATTATTTCACTGAAAATGGGGGATTAAAGGTGGGTTTGAGCCCTAGGCCTAAATGTTAGAAAATCTTTGATTTGAGTGGGCAAATGGAGTCCGATTTTGGTAAATTTTATATGCCTAGACTCGTATTGAGATAAGGAACCCGAAAATATAATTTTCGTGATTTTTCGATAAGTCTACCGAAAGTCGGGTTTTGGCAACTTGTGGGTTTTGGTGCATTTTGAGTTATTTTGATTGGGTAATGCCCAATTGGCCTATTTTGATGTGATTCTATTGATTTTTATCAGATACTACACTTGTGGAGGCCGACATTCGTGGCAAGGGGGTTATTGCTTAGCGGTTTTGTACCGTAATTAAGGTAAGTGGCTTGTCTAACTTCGTGTGGGGGACTTTCACCACTAGGATATTATGTGATACTTTAAATGCCTTGTACGCGAGGTAACGGGCGTGTACATGCGCTGGTTGTTGAACACGTACTTTACTCAAAATGTTCAATGAGTGATATTCCTGTTGTTAGCTGTTAAATTCGATATTTCTACCCGGTAGCAGTTAGGAGAGCATGAGTAGGTAGTATATAACTGTCTAGTTGCCTAATTGTCTTACTTGAGTTTTCTTGGTAATCGATGGCGCTGTTTATCGGCGAAGCTATAGTTAAGTATATTATACTTATTTCTGTGTACTTCTTTACTTGCTGTGTTTGGGGACTGCGGGTTCGATTCCCGAGATTCTGAGTTATTGGTAGGGACTACGGGTTCGATTCCCGAGATCCTGAGTTATTGGTAGGGACTACGGGTTCGATTTCCGAGATCCTGAGATTATTGAAATGTGGACTACGGGTTCGATTCTCGAGATCCTGAATTATTGGTAAGGACTGCGGGTTCGATTCCCGGAGATCCTGAGTTATTGAGATATTATTGAGACATGGGCTGCGGGTTCGATTCCCGGAGACCCAGAGGTACTGAGAATGGGACCGTGGGTTCAATTCCCACAGATCCTGGATTTGTTTTATTGAGTTGGTTATTTGTTGTTAGCTTAATTGTAGACAGTTGCAGTAATCATCTTTTTGTTGTTATTTCGGAAATTATTATCATTTAAACTGTTATTTTTGTTATCATCATTATATTATTGTTTTCTCAGTAGGGCCCTGACCTCCCTCGTCACTACTCCATCGAGGTTAGGCTTGGCACTTACTGAGTACCGCCGTGGTGTACTCATGCTACTCTTCTGCACACTTTTGTTGTGCAGATCCAGATACATCAGAGCAGGCTCGTGCTAGGTGATTCCGCAGCTTTCTGGGAGACTTCGAGGTATGATCCGCTACGTCCGCGGATCCGGAGGCTTCCCGTCTATTCTAGTAGTACTAGTTGACATTTTTCTTCATTTCGTTGTTAGATACTCTTTACACATAGAGCCACAGTTGTATTTCTCTTTTAGTCTGTGTTACCGTGGGGTTTCGGATCTTGGTAGTGTTTTATTCATTGTGTGACGGATGTATGTGCCAAGCGGCACGGATTACATATCTTTTATTCTATTTTTCCGCTGTTTCTTATTTAAGTGTTTATAACTTGTATATTCCGCAACGTGTTAGGCTTACCTAGTCGTGGGGATTGGGTGCCATCACGACATGTTCACAATTGGCGAACTAGGGTCGTGACAAGTTGGTATCAGAGCTCTAGGTTCATAGAAGTCACGAGACACAGACCGGTTACTTAGAGTCTCGTTGTTCGATACGGAGACGTCTGTATTTATCTACGAGGGGCTATGTAACCGTTTAGGAAACTCTTCATTTCTTTTGGATTCCTTGTCGTGCGACATTTTTGACATCAAAAATCTAAACTATTGCTTTCTATTCTCTCACAGATGGTGAGGACACGATCTACTCGCGATGATCAGAGTACCCGCGCCCCCTGTTGCCGCCGTCAGAGGCCGGGCCGAGGTAGAGGACGAGGACGCGCCCGAGGTGTAGCCACAAGCACCCGCGCGCGCCGCCGCCGAGGTGCCGCAGTAGACCGAGGTTGGAGCGCAGCACTCGGTACACCGACTACGACTGCTACTACTCCGAAGACTACAGGAGACCCTGGCCCAGCTCACGAGTATGTATACCACTTTAGCTCGAGCAGATCGCTTCCTCTCATCGCAGCCTACATCTCGAGCCGGGAGGGGCCCGTACTCCCGCGACCGTTACACCGGAGCGGCGTGTGCCGGTGGGACATGTTCCGGATGTTTTGGTTATGCCTCCGGCCGCCCCAAGCACAACCCGGAGGTGGACCACCTGCCTTCGAGGACGAGCAACGTAGATTGGCGAGGTTCGAGAAATACGACCCTCCGGTGTTTAGCTGGTTTGGCTTCGTATGACGCATTGGGTTTTCTAGAGAGTGTCATCGTATTCTTCGTACTATGGGGATTGTGGAGACCGGCGGGGTTTCCTTCACCGCTTTTCGTTCGCGGGGCCGCTTATGATCGGTGGCGCACGTACGAGTTGGATAGTCCAGAGGAGTCTGCTTCATTGACTTGGACGCAGTTTTCAGATCCGTTTTTGAGGGAGTTTGTTCCACAGAGCCTTAGGGATTCTTGGCGCTCGGAGTTCGAGCGGTTGCGACAGGGCTCCATGTCAGTATCGGAGTATGCTATCAGTTTCACCCGCCTAGCCAGGCATGCACCGGCTTTGGTAGCCACGGTTCGGGAGAGAGTGCGGAGATTTATTGAGGTCCTTGTTCCGCCTATCCGATCCAGCATGGCCACAGAGCTGGAGACAGATATATCTTATCAGCAGGCAGTTAGCATTGCCAAGAGGATCGAGAGTATGCTCCCTAGAGAGCGGAGAGAGAGAGAGGCCAAGAGGTCTCGCGAGTCGGGCCATTTCTCCGGTGCCCGCACTTTATCAGCCGGTCGTTTTGGCAGGGGTTATTCCGCCGACCAGTTCACTTAGCATTGCTCGCAGCCGGTAGTACTCCGGGTCTTCCAGCCACCTCGAGAGCCTTATTATGCTCCCCGCTTCCAGTGCACCTCCTACGCGGGGTCCTCCCGGGGGTCGACTAGCTGGGGCGAGGCCGGTCGACCACGCCCACCGCATCCTCCCGTAGCTTGTTTTGAGTGCGGGGATACTCGCCATCTGGTTAGGGAGTGCCCCAGGCGTAGGAGGGGAGCACCTCATCAGTCTTCGCAGCCTCAGCGTAGTTCTCAGGGCCAGCAGGCCATCATCCCAGCTCCAGCTGCCACTCCACCTGCCCAGCCAGCCAGGGGCGGGGGTCAGGGTTCCAGATGCCGCCCTCGATAGGGGGGACAGGCCAGATTCTATGCTATTCCTGATCGCGCTGCGGCTGTTGCATCTGATTCTGTTATCACATGTATTATTCTGGTTAGTCACAGGGAGGCATCAGTTCTATTCGACCCTGGTTCCACTTTTTCATATGTGTCTTCTTACTTTGCTTCTCATCTGGGTGTGCCTCGGGATTCTTTGAGTGCCCCCATCTATGTTTCCACTCCGGTGGGTGATTCTTTGGCTGTGGACCGCGTATATCGGTCGTGTTTGATTACCATTTGTGATTTTGAGACCAGAGCGGATCTATTGTTGCTCGGGATGGTCGATTTTGATATTATTCCGGGCATGGACCGGTTGTCTCCCCATTATGCTATTCTTGATTGTCACGCCAAGACCGTGACGCTGGCTATGCCAGGCATTCCACGTATTGAGTGGAGTGGTACTCTAGATCACACCCCTAGCCGTGCTATTTCTTTTCTCAGAGCTCAGCGTATGGTTGAGAAGGGGTGTGCTGCTTATCTAGCCTATGTGCGGGACGTCAATATTGACACTCCTTCTATTGATTCCGTTCCTATAGTACGTGACTTTGCTGATGTATTTCCAGTTGATCTCACGAGCATGCCGCCCGACAGAGATATTGACTTTGCTATTGATTTGTTGCCGGGCACTCAGCCCATTTCTATTCTACCGTACCGTATGGCTCCTCCTGAGTTGAAGGAGTTGAAGGATCAGTTACAGGAGTTATTGGGCAAGGGTTTTATTCGACCCAGTGTTTCGCCTTGGGGTGCTCCCGTATTGTTTGTGAAGAAAAAGGACGGTTCTATGCGTATGTGTATTGACTATCGTCAGTTGAACAAGGTTACAGTGAAGAATCGGTATCCTTTGCCTCGTATTGATGATTTATTTGACCAGCTACAGGGCGCACAAGTGTTTTCTAAGATTGATTTGCGCTCTGGGTATCACCAGCTGAAGATTCGGGAGCCAGATATCCCGAAGACTGCCTTCAGGACCCGGTATGGTCACTATGAGTTCCTCGTGATGTCTTTTGGGTTGACTAATGCCCCAGCAGCATTTATGCATTTGATGCACAGTGTGTTCAGGCCTTATCTGGACTCGTTCGTGATTGTCTTCATCGATGATATTCTAGTATATTCTCGGAGCCGGGAAGAGCACGAGCAGCATTTGAGGATAGTGCTTCAGATCCTGAGGGAGAAGCAGCTTTATGCCAAGTTCTCTAAATGTGAATTTTGGTTGAGTTCTGTGGCATTTTTGGGCCACGTGGTGTCGAGTGATGGTATTCGAGTAGATCCGAGGAAGGTGGAGGCCGTGCAGAGTTGGCCCAGACCCTCCTCCGCTACTGAGATTCGCAGTTTCCTTGGTTTGGCGGGCTACTACCGTCGTTTCGTAGAGGGGTTCTCTTCGATTGCAGCACCTATGACTAGATTGACCCAAAAGGGTGCCCCTTTTCAGTGGACGGACGAGTGTGAGGCGAGCTTTCAGAAGCTCAAGACAGCTTTGACTTCGGCCCCTATATTGATGTTGCCTACAGGTTCGGGGTCCTATACTGTATATTGTGATGCCTCACGAGTTGGACTCGGTGCGGTATCGATGCAGGACGGTAGGGTGATTGCCTACGCGTCGAGACAGCTGAAGGTGCATGAGAAGAATTACCCTGTTCATGATTTGGAGCTAGCCGCCATTGTTCACGCCTTGAAAATTTGGCGTCATTATTTATATGGGGTTCCTTCTGAGATCTACACTGATCACCGGAGCTTGCAGCACTTGCTTAAGCAGAAGGACCTGAATATGCGTCAGAGGAGATGGTTGGAATTACTAGAGGACTATGATATTACTATTCTCTATCATCCGGGCAAGGCTAATATGGTTGCCGATGCCTTGAGTCGTTGAGCAGAGAGTTTGGGGAGTTTAGCACATCTACCAGTTTCAGAGAGGCCTATGGCGATGGATGTTCAGGCTCTAGCCAGGCAGTTTGTTAGATTAGGATCTTTCGGAGCCCAGCCGGATTCTGGCATGTGTGGTTTCTCGGTCTTCTCTAGTTGACCGCATCAGGGAGCGTCAGTTCGACGACCCTCATTTGCTTGTCCTTCAGGATAGAGTTTGGCGTGGTGATGCTCAAGATGTTACCATCGGGGATGATGGAGTTATGAGGATGCAGGGGCGCATCTATGTGCCCAATGTAGATGATCTTCGAGAGCTAATTCTAGCAGAGGCCCACAGCTCGCGGTATTCCATCCATCCGGGTGCCGCGAAGATGTATCAGGACTTGAGACAGCATTACTGGTGGAGGCGGATGAAGAGGGAAATAATTGATTATGTTTCCAGATGCCTCAACTACCAGTAGGTGAAGTATGAGCATCGGCGTCCGGGTGGATTGATGCAACAGATTGAGATTCCAGAGTGGAAATGGGAGCGCATCACCATGGACTTTGTATCTAGACTTCCACGGACTGTTAGGAAGTTTAATTCTATTTGGGTCATTGTGGATCGACTGACCAAGTCCGACCATTTCATACCGGTGAGCACCACTTATTCATCGGAACGACTAGCGAAGATCTACATCAGAGAGATAGTTCGGTTGCATGGTATTCCAATTTCCATCATTTCAGATAGAGGCACTCAGTTTACTTCACGGTTCTGGAGAGCCGTACAGCAGGAGTTAGGTACTCGGGTGGAGCTGAGCACCGCGTTTCACCCCCAGACTGATGAGCAGTCCGAGCGCACTATTCAGATTTTGGAGGATATGCTCCGTGCGTGCGTGATTGAGTTTGGAGGTTCATGGGATCACTTCTTGCCACTGGCGGAGTTTGCTTATAACAACAGCTACCAGTCTAGTATTCAGATGGCATCGTACGAGGCCCTATATGGCAGGAGGTGCAGGTCTCCCGCGGGTTGGTTTGAGCCGGGCGAGGCCAGGTTGCTAGGTACTGATATGGTTCAAGAGGCTATGGACAAGGTCAAGGTGATTCAGGACAGACTTCGTGCAGCCCAGTCTAGACAGAAGAGTTATGCGGACAAGAAGGTTCGCGATGTGGCTTTTATGGTCGGCGAGCGGGTTCTACTTCGAGTCTCGCCCATGAAGGGCGTTATGAGGTTTGGGAAGAAAGGAAAGATGAGTCCTAGATTTATTGGCCCTTTTGAGATTTTGAGGCGTGTTGGGGAGGTTGCTTATGAGTTGGCCTTACCTCCTAGCCTAGCCGGAGTTCACCCCGTATTTTATGTCTCCATGCTCCGGAGATACCATGGTGACCCGTCGCATGTGTTGGATTTCACATCTGTTCAGCTAGACAAGGATCTGTCTTATGTTGAGGAGCCAGTAGCCATTCTAGACAGGCAGGTCAGGAAGCTAAGGTCAAAGAACATCGCTTCGGTAAAGGTTCAGTGGCGGGGCCAGCCAGTCGAGGAGGCGACTTGGGAGACCGAGCAGGATATGCGCAGCCAGCACCCTCATCTTTTCACTACTCCAGGTATGTTTTCTATGCTCGTTCGAGGACGAACGAATCTTTAAGTGTGGGAAGATGTAACGACCCGACCGGTCATTTTAGCAAATTATGCCCCAATCCCTAATTTAACTGTTCCCCTAAGTTCATTTCTGCTATTGTGGTTTGCCGGGAGAGTCAGTTATGAAATTGGGAGCATTTTGGGACACTTAGTCCCTAAATGAGAGCTTTAAAGCTAGAAAATGGTCCGTAGCTGGAACAGTGTTAAGACGATCTCGGAACGGAAATCCGATGGTCCCATTATCTCCGTTAGGTGATTTCGGGGTTGGGAGCTCGTTCGGAATGTATTTTGGAGGTCCGTAGCTCAATTAGGCTTGAAATGCCGAAGGTTGAAATTTTGGCGAATCCGAACGATAGGTGAGATTTTGATCCGGGGGTCGGAATGGAATTCCGACAATTTCGGTAGCTTCGTTATGTGATTTTGGATATGTCCGCAAATTTTCGGGTCATTTGGACGTCGTTTGGTTGGGTTTTGGATCGAATGTTAGTTTTGAAAGTTTTGAAGAAACTTAGGCTTGAATCCGTGTGTAATTGGTGATTTTGATGTTTAGGATGGTGTTTTTATGATTGGAATAAGTTCGTATCGTGTTTTGGAGTATGTTGGTGGTTTTCGTTGGGGTCCCGGAAGCCTCGGGATGAATTCGGACCATCAAGCGGGCATTTGGAACTTGGAAATTTCTGCAGAAAATGCAGCAGCAGTGCAGCAGACGTTAAGCCTACGCGTTCGCGTGGCAATGGCCGCGTTCGCGTAGGCATGGTAGGGAAAAGCATCGCGTTCGCGTTACTTAAGTCGCGATCGCGTAGAAGGGAAAGAGGAATCACCGCGTTCGCGTCCCAGGTGTCGCGTACGCATAGAAGAAAAACGGTCGATTGGAAGGTTGTTCTTCGCGAACGCGTGAGAGTTGTCGCGTTCGCGTTGAGGAAGGGAAATTGTGCTTCGCGGACGCGTGGGGAGCGTCGCGTTCGCGATAGGTAAATTTTGCAAGTCATCGCGAACGCGTGGGTTACTTCGCGTTCGCGTAGAAGAAGTTGGGCTGTTCATCTCGAACGCGTGAACAGTAACGCGAACGCGATGAGCAATGGGGTCTGGCAGTGAGCTTAAGTTCAGAACATAACACCCGTGACCCCCATACACAAAAACGCCATTTTTGAGCTCCAAGAGAGGATTTTGAAGGGGAAACGCTGGGATATCATCGGGAAATCATCGGGGGTAAGTTTCTTGACCTTAATTCGTTGGTTTATCATGAAATCCGTGATTATTTCACTGAAAGTGGGAGATTAAAGGTGGGTTTGAGCCCTAGGCCTAAATGTTAGAAAATCTCTTATTTTAGTGGGCAAATGGAGTCCGATTTTGGTAAATTTTATATGCCTAGACTCGTATTGAGATAAGGAACCCGAAAATATAATTTTCGTGATTTTTCGATAAGTCTACCGAAAGTCGGGTTTTGGCAACTTGTGGGTTTTGGTGCATTTTGAGTTATTTTGATTGGGTAATGCCCAATTGGCCTACTTTGATGTGATTCTATTAATTTTTATCAGATACTACACTTGTGGAGGCCGACATTCGTGGCAAGAGGGTTATTACTTAGCGGTTTTGTACCGGAATTGAGGTAAGTGGCTTGTCTAACTTCGTGCGGGGGACTTTCACCCCTAGGATATTATTGTGATACTTTAAATGCCTTGTACGCGAGGTGACGGGCGTGTACATGCGCTGGTTGTTGAACACGTACTTTACTCAAAATGTTTAATGAGTGATATTCCTGTTGTTAGCTGTTAAATTCGATATTTCTACCCTGTAGCAGTTAGGAGAGCATGAGTAGGTAGTATTTAACTGTCTAGTTGCCTAATTGTCTTACTTGAGCTTTCTTGGTAATCGCTGGCGTTGTTTATCGGCGAAGCTATAGTTAAGTATATTATACTTCTTTCTGTGTACTCCTTTACTTGCTGTGTTTGGGGACTACGGGTTCGATTCCCGAGATCTTGAGTTATTGGTAGGGACTACGGGTTCGATTCCCGAGATCCTGAGTTATTGGTAGGGACTACGGGTTCGATTTCCGAGATCCTGAGATTATTGAAATGTGGACTACGGGTTCGATTCTCGAGATCCTGAATTATTGGTAAGGACTGCGGGTTCGATTCCCAGAGATCCTGAGTTATTGAGATATTATTAAGACATGGGCTGCGGGTTCGATTCCCGGAGACCCAGAGGTACTGAGAATGGGACTGTGGGTTCAATTCCCACAGATCCTGGATTTGTTTTATTGAGTTGGTTATTTGTTGTTAGCTTAATTGTAGACAGTTGCAGTAATCATCTTTTTGTTGTTATTTCGGAAATTATTATCATTTAAACTGTTATTTTTGTTATCATCATTATATTATTGTTTTCTCAGTAGGGCCCTGACCTTCCTCATCACTACTCCATCGAGGTTAGGCTTGGCACTTACTGAGTACCGCCGTGGTGTACTCATGCTACTCTTCTGCACACTTTTGTTGTGCAGATCCAGGTACATCAGAGCAGGCTCGTGCTAGGTGATTCCGCAGCTTTCTGGGAGACTTCGAGGTATGATCTGCTACGTCCGCGGATCCGGAGGCTTCCCTTCTATTCTAGTAGTACTAGTTGACATTTTTCTTTATTTCGTTGTTAGATACTCTTTACACATAGAGCCACATTTGTATTTCTCTTTTAGTCTGTGTTACCGTAGGGTTCCGGATCTTGGTAGTGTTTTATTCATTGTGTGACGGATGTATGTTCCAAGCGGCACGGATTACATATCTTTTATTCTATTTTTCCGCTATTTCTTATTTAAGTGTTTATAACTTTTATATTCCGCAACGTGTTAGACTTACCTAGTCATGGGGACTGGGTGCCATCACGACATGTTCACAATTGGTGAACTAGGGTCGTGACAACACACCATACCACCCCGCGGGCTCATTTATCATTACTGCCTATGCCAATAATTATAACACGAGAAATACTTCTTTTATATGGAAAAGTCTTCAAAAAGGGTGGGAAATATGTTCCAAATGTATCAATTGGCAACTTCATCACCACTCAAACATGAATATTTAGGAGACCAATTGGATCTCAAACCTAGGAAGTCTTAGAAACACAATAGAAGGCCCGTTATTAAAGAATGACTATGCTTCAAAACTAAGAGAAATCTTTGATGGCAAGAATTGGCACTTTGCTACTATATCCATCAATCTTCCCGATGATACCATGGGCTCCATATCAAAGGACTTGTTAAAAGTCCTATTAGTAATATCCCTATTTGGTCCCTCAATACAAAAGGTCTCTTCACAAGTAAAATTTGCTACTCCTTAATGAACACTAATGAGAGCAAGGATATGAATTTTAACTGGATTTGGGACTTGTCGTGTCCTAATAAAATCAAATTCTTTCTTTGGCATTGTCTTCATGATAGAATTTCTTATAGACAATATCTAGCAAAAGTTGGTGTTAATATAGATCCTCATTGCCCAACATGTAAAAATTATATAGATAAATCTATTATTTGTATCTTACTTGAGTGCCAAGCAAGCAAACATCTTTGGGAACCCTTGGATAGCATAATTTTTATAGGGATGATGGTGATCACTGGCTAATCCAATTAAAAAAATTTAACTACCCCCTCAACAAAAAATTGTTAAATTGGAATCTCTTCTTCCCTTTTGCTATTTGGCATATTTGGATTAATAGGAACAGGAACAACCAAAATAATACCAATTTCCATATAAACACTAATCTCATCATGGATAGAGCTATTGAATTTCGCCTTTTAACTGAAAAAAATATGCTACCACCTCCAATACTCCACATTAAGGTTGGATGGCATAAACCTCCAATAGGATGGTTTAAATTAAACATTGATGTTAGTTTCCACAAAAACATGCAAATTTGTGGCCTAGGTGGGGTAATGAGGAATACTAAGGGCGACTAGATTGTTGGCTACAACAAATCTGCACTTGCAAACGATTGTCTACAAGCTGAGATCAAAGCCCTACTAGGAGGACTAAAAACTGCTCATAATTGGGGGTTATTTCCACTATAATAAATCTGTACATGCAAACGGTTGTCTACAAGCTGAGACCAAAGCCTACTAGAAGGACTAAAAACTGCCCATGATTGGGAGTTATTTCCACAACAAATTGAAACAGACTCCATGGAGGTAATACTGTCAATCCAACAAGGAAATGATCTATATGCTAACACTATTCATAGATGTAGATTGTAATGCACCAACAGAAGCAGGTCATCCTCCAGCACGAGTTCCCGCAATGGAATAAAATAGCTCACTAGCTAGCACAGATGAGAATTGCTAATGCGAGGAAGAAGAAGAAAATTTTTGTTGATCCTCCAGAAGATATTAAATCCTAGTAGAACATTATATTTTAGAAAAACTCTTATCCTATGATGCTTGTAATACTTTAATAAGCTTAGGTAATCAAAAGTGTCCTATGTGACACCAACTATAAATCTCATGTAATGCATGTTCCTTAACATTTAATATATATATTTTTCGTTTGCTAAAAAAAAAATAAAAAGTCACATTCAAACTACTAAATGAGTCAATATGAGCAGTGAATTTTTTTTTTATAACTTAGCCAAATTCAGGCAAGTGCCACAAATTATACTCACATAAGTCACTCTTTTTTAGTCCAAACTATATGACCTCTTTAGTCTTTATCAAGATCACAATATGCCCCCATTTAGCAACCAGAAGACTACAATTAATAAATAAAAATAGAAGTAACAGAGATTTTTTCAGTTGTTCAAGAGAAAAATATCAAACCAACTACTTTACCAGATCTATACTAAATTATCAAGCAATTTGTGAAGTCCAAATCCAAAAATGCTCCCCAACCACTAGATTGTTTGCAAAATCTTGTCTTGGTAATAATAACGGTAATGTGGTGAAGAATATTCAGTGGCAGTTGTGTCTTTTTCCCCAAAAGAACACAAAATTATTAATAGGGTCCCCAAAGTTTCATGGATAGAAATGTTCCTATTTCCCTTCTTTCTTTCTCTCTCTCTCTCAAAAACTTCAAGAAACAGTAGAGACCATTTCTCAAAGATATTCCCTTTCTCTCTATCTGGGTGTTTCCAAGATCTAATTTTTACTCACTTTCTCTCACTAAAGATTGGATGTTTACATAGTTATTTTCAGTTTTCAACTTTGGCATTGTTGTACATGTAATAGAGATCATTGACAACTGTTGTTTTGTTTAGTTTCTTATTTTTTTAGTGGAGCATTTAATAAAAGCACTTTCATTTCCAGCTATACCCCAAAATTTGTTGTCATATAGTGCTTCCCACACACTCCTTTTTTTAACTCATTATTGGATCTTGAAATCTTGAACTAAGTTTCCATCTTTGCCCTTGCTGTTCTGATTTGGGGTTGTTTCTGGGGTTTCGACTGCAAGATTTTTGGTGGGTCTTGTTTGAATCTGATTATTTTAGCGGTATTTTTGGTTTTTTGAAGTTTGTTGATTGATTCTTGGAGGTTTTGCTTGAGCTACTTTTGTGATAAGGCTGTTGGCCTTTACTTATTGCTACCTGTGGTTTGTGGTTTTAATGCTTGACACCTGAAATATGCAGCCTGATCAGAGGAAAAAGGTAAGACTCTTTCAAATTTGTCAGCTTAGATACTAGTTGAGGCTATAAGTAGTATGCTAGAATCAATTACAGCAATAACCTAGTTGTTGTAACACTTAGATTTGTTGTTCCTTTCTTAATAGTAGTGATTGTTGCTTGGGGGGGGGGGGGTTCTTTTATCCTTTAGAAAGTTCACATAATGATGTGATCTTCTGATTGGCTACCAATAAATTCGGCCAATCTATTTTTTAATGACAGCGGTGTCCGGTGCAGCTTGCACCTTGACTATTCTATTAGATATCTACTACCTCCTATCAGCACACGTACCGGGTAACTCTGCCAACCAAGGCTTAGGAAGATGAGAAGGAATCGCCTAGTGGTTCTTGCCTCCGCTAGGATCGGCCAATCATTTATCTGATTTAGGACATTTGGTTGGAAGATTAAAATATTGATAGTTGTATGATTTAGGAACCTAGCTAAGTGTATCTTCTTTCGTGCTTTGATATGTGGTGAGGTCTAAGGCTAAGTGGAATGTCATACCTTATAAATGTATCACTATGGTACTATGCAAGTTAAAATATGATCCAAGCCAATCGAGAAACAGTTGTGGAGTGAATCAAATAGTTTAACTTGTATGGTTTTGATCAAATGGAACGATTGAATTGTTCCGTAGCTTGTGCAGGTTGGAACAGCATAGCTGCATACTTCAAAACATTTCTATTACGAGAGAATGTGTTGTTGCAATTAAAGTATTGTATAAGATCCATTTTTTGGCAGGTCTTGTAATTCATCTTGTGAATTATTCTATGAATATGCAGGGGTCTGCAGATGTAGATTTCTTCACTGAATATGGTGAAGGGAGCAGATACAAAATCGAGGAAGTGATTGGCAAAGGTAGCTATGGTGTTGTCTGCTCTGCATATGATACCCATCTAGGGGAAAAAGTTGCAATCAAGAAGATAAACGACATCTTTGAACATGTCTCTGATGCCACACGTATCCTTCGCGAGATCAAGCTTCTTAGGCTTCTTCGTCATCCAGATATAGTGGAAATTAAGCATATCTTGTTGCCTCCTTCTCGGAGAGAATTCAAGGACATCTATGTTGTCTTTGAACTCATGGAATCCGATTTGCATCAAGTCATTAAAGCAAATGATGATCTGACGCCAGAACATTATCAATTTTTTCTTTATCAGCTCCTTCGAGGGCTAAAATATATACACACAGGTTTGTATGCATTGTGCATTAATTATGACGACTTTTCTCCACAAAGGACATTTTTATATACTTAGACATTTACATAAAATTTCCAATTCTAATAATGCCTCTATATTGGACTATTATGCAGCTAATGTCTTTCACCGTGACCTGAAACCCAAAAATATATTAGCAAATGCCGACTGCAAGCTCAAGATCTGTGACTTTGGTCTTGCAAGAGTGGCCTTCAATGACACTCCAACAGCTATATTTTGGACAGTATGCTTCTTAATGCTCTGTACAAAACTTTAACGTTGAAACATAGTTCTATTCATGAGCTTAGCAGAACATGTGACATCTAACATCACCTGATTTATTGTTCCTGTAGGATTATGTTGCCACGAGGTGGTATAGGGCTCCCGAATTGTGTGGATCATTTTTCTCTAAGGTGTGAATATATAATTTTTTGCTTTAGATAATTGCTCTGATCTATTGGTGAATTAGCTATGGGTTTCTTCATTTATTATGATAACAGCACATTCTAAGACAACATAACTGTGACTTCTCCTCAGTATACACCAGCAATTGATATATGGAGCATTGGATGCATATTTTCAGAACTATTAACTGGGAAGCCTCTCTTTCCGGGTAAAAATGTGGTTCACCAGTTAGACTTGATGACCGATCTGTTGGGCACACCATCTCCAGAATCCATTGCCAGGGTATGTCCCAACATGTTTCCCGGAACTCAAGATGTTTTACTCTGATAGCTTTGTGGCTAATATATGGTTGCTTAACTGCCTATAGATAAGAAATGAAAAGGCTCGGAGGTATTTGAGCAGTATGCGTAAGAAAAAGCCTGTGCCTTTCTCCCATAAATTTCCGCATGCAGATCCTCTTGCACTTCGTTTGCTAGAAAAGATGCTTGCTTTTGATCCTAAGGATCGTCCTACTGCAGAAGAGGTACAAATACACTATGTCTATCTGTTTCCAAAACGTTGCATTTTTTGCGACTCCAGCTCCTAACAGGGCCTTTATTCTTGTTCAAAATTCAGGCGCTTGCAGATCCATATTTCAGGAATCTGGCCAAAGTGGAAAGAGAACCTTCTGCTCAACCTGTTACAAAAATGGAGTTTGAATTTGAAAGGCGAAGGGTGACAAAGGAGGATGTGAGGGAGCTAATATACAGAGAAATTCTTGAATACCATCCAAAGATGTTGAAGGAGTTCTTAGAGGGGCAGGAACCAACAAATTTCATGTACCCAAGGTACATTTGGCTCAAACTGAGTTTTTTGTCTTGTCTTTGAACTTGTGTATGACATGGTTTTCTTCGCATTCATACCTCTTATGTTGCATGTGCTTGTCAATGAGTTCATAGATTGCATCTATATATTATGTTTAAGTTCCAGTATTGCAACTCAGGTGGCATGGCCATGACGTCATGTTCCCTTAGAAAGGTGGATAGAGTTGAAAAGCCTCCCTATGAGTCTACGTCTATTTAACCTCATATCCTTTACATGAAGTCTTACTCCATCATTCTCTTTCTTTCTTCTGTTCCGTTTCTGCTATTTTCTTAGTTAATTATAGTACTGATTTCTTCCATTTCGCATGAATGTTTACCTTTGCTTAGACTTAATAATCAATGTAGTTCTAGGTTAAACTGCTTTATTTGCATTGTGAATCAGAGCAGACTTCTCCTCCTTGGGGTTTTCAGAGTTCAAAGGAACTCTTAACTTCAATTTCAAGGTAGACAAACTTTGAGAACTCTTCTTATAAAGGATTAATAGGAGTGGTTCTTGTCTTGTTTTCCTCTTTCGATTTGATACAGTAGTTCTAGTTCATGCAATCAGCTTTGACCCAGAAAGGTGTAAATCTAGATTTGTTATACTCTAGGAAGGTCTTGGAATGAAACCAACCCTGATCCATATGATGGCATGTACTTCCTCCGTTTCATATTAGATGAGGTAGTTTGGCTCAGCATGGAGTTTAAGAAAAACGAAGAAGACTTTTGAAATTTGTGGTCTAAAGGGTAAAAGGTTTGTGGGGCCATGACATTTGTGTGGCTATAAAAGCTTCTCATTAAGGATAAATGGGTAAAATGAATAGTTTAAAGTTGAATTATTTTCAAGATTAGTAATGTGTCATTTGTTTTGGAACAGACTAAAAAGGAAAGTAACTCATCTAATATGGAACGGAGGGAGTATTATTTTATTTTGTAGGCTGGGTCTATAAACTTCCCATTTTCGTATGTGATAGTATCCGACTGGCCCTTATTTTTGCCAATCACAAGTATTACTCTCTACGTTTCAATTTAGATGTGATAGTTTGACTCGGCACGGAGTTTAAGAAGAAAAAAAGACTTGAAATATGTAGTCTTCAAAGCTTTAGGGGTAAAAGTTTTGTGGGGTCATGAAATTTGTATGGTTATAAAAGCTTCTCATTAAGGGTAAAATGGGTAAAATGAATTATTTCTACTTGTAGAGATGTTTCTTTCTTTTCAGAATGTACTAAATAGGAAAGTATGTCATCTAAATTGAAACAGAGGGAGTAGAATTCATGTACAACAACAACATATTCCAGCGAATTTTCACAAGTGGGGTCTGGGGAGGGTAAAATGTCCACAACCTTACCCCTACTCTGGAAGGCTCGAGACGAGTATTATCATTCATCTGCCTGATAAAAACTGTTGTGGTTCATCTGACAATTTGCTTGAGAAAGAGGTACTTTTAAATCAATCTTTACCAGGAAAAGAGATACAACTCAGAAATGGCCATCTTTAGAAGCTTACAAAGAGAGGGCAAAGATGGCACTTCGATTTAAGTTTTCTCATTATCTCAAGAAGTTAAACTCGATACAATCTTAGGCATGTCCCAAGAATGACTGTTGTACTTGATTCTCTCCGTGACCAGTCATGTCAAACTTATTATTAATCGTCTGTTCTTTTATCAAGCCTCAATCTGGCTGCTTTTAACCCTCTAAAAAACCTTTCTCTTAGAGAAACCTATCATTTCTGGCTTATTCGTACTCGTCCTTAGCTAGCTGCAGTACAAAACGTATGGAAGGGGGCCATGGGTTATTGAGAAAGTTTGGTGGCAACCGTAATATTCTGCTATGGTACATATAACAGATCAGCGCTAACTTAGTCCTATATGGATAAACTCGCTATTACTTAAGAAAAATATCAGAATAGGGTATTATACACTGTAGTTTCTTTTAAGAAACAGAATTTGGTTGCCTTGGAGTAGCGAGTTTCGGATTTGTTTCTCTTTGTTGTCTATTAGATCACTGATAGTTTCTTCTGTCTCTCCCCAGTGCCGTTGACAAATTCAAGAAACAATTTGCATATCTTGAAGAGCATTATGGAAAAGGAGGGACTGTTGCTCCGCCTGAGAGGCAGCACTCATCATCCCTACCCAGGTTAGTCCCCGGCAGTCATGCTAGTTGTTCAAATTCCTTTCTCCTTTGACTATTTTTGTTACTTCTCCTAGCTTTTTCCGTTAAAGGAATGTCCTGCAAGTTTTCGTTATCAGATTATTTCTCAATTCTTGCACAACTATAGCCACTGATAAATTTTGGGTACAGGGCTTGTGTATTATATTCAGATAATTCAGTACAAAATCCAGTTGAAGTTGCAAATGATCTTTCTAAGTGCTCTATCAAAGAAGGCGAGAAACCACATGTAGACCGGAGTTCAATGATCCCCATGACAAGGCTGCCTCTCCAAGTTCCCCAGAATGTTCAAGGTTTGATTTCACTAGTTTGCTAACACTTCTAGTTAGCGTCCAATAGTCTGATCTCTTTTCATATTTTAAATGCTAGCTAGATGTTTTCCTGAGAGTAGTACTTAATGTGTTTCTGGGAGTACTATTCAATTTTTCTCTTTTGATTGTTGCCAGCTATAAAAGTTAGCATTCCCTTTTCGTATTGATTATGGTGTATGCACTCATGATTATATTCTTTCTTCTGCATTGAAATTGGGAAACACATATTGGGATACTGCAATTCCTTGTGAGTTGTTAATGAATTAGCATATGCAAATGATTTGTTGGATATCTACATATGTAAAACTTGGAAACCTGGAAAAGACAGGTGAAACACACTGTCTTGCCAAAATTGTGAGCACAGAAGAAGTACTCCTCCATCTCAGGTGTCTGGCATGGTCCAGTTTACCAAGAAGTTGTTTAGGAAGAGAGTCCATAGGTGTCTTAATGTAGCGTAATGCAAAATAGTTGCTTGATCTTCTCCGGCCGTTTTTCCGCATCGATAGCCTCTATGCAGAGCTGAATTCCTCTTCTCTGGAATTTCTCTTTTGTCAAACATGCTTGGTGAACTACTCATCTAAGAGAAAGAAGCCCCTTATATGTTACTTCGGACTTCTAAATTGTCATCTCTGTTACATTAAGAGATTTGTAGCAGAATTTCACTGTGAACACCGCTTTCCTCTTTTATTTCCACCCCAAAATGACCTTTACATCAGATAACTCTTTGCCTTCTTCAAGGGTCTTAAAAGATTTTGCAACCTCCCCCAGCTCCAAATTATTCAGGTTCCGTCTGAACCTTATATCCCAACCATCCGCAGATTTTGCGATGGGCTAAAATCTGTGTTAGCGGACAGGGTGAAGAGTTGGGGAAATTATTCTTTCAAAGAAGGGGTATGTCACCAATCCTATTGTCTAGCCAGACTGAAATCCTTCTGCTGTTTTCCAATTTTTGAATCCAATTCTTTTGTAAAATTCAGGCCACAAAGCCCTAATATACTTCCAACCTCCCACCCATGAGGCACTAATACTGTGTCATCAAGGATGAAGTTAGTTTCACTGGTGAGAAATTCTGCGACAAGTTCTGTTCTCTTCTGGCTCATTAGCATTCTTCTAAACGGAAAACAGATAGATAAGACTGATACACGATGCCCTAGTGCGCATACCCTAGTGGTACAGATGAGAAACATCACTATTTAAGCGATATGAGGTTGCTTTAATGCTTAAGAAAGTGTTATTTATTAACAAGAGGAATTGTCGTGCAGGTGGTGCTGCAAGACCTGGGAGGGTCGTTAGTTCAGTGATGCGCTACAACAACTGTGGAGCAGCAGTGACGGCAGCAGAGGTCATTGAACATCGGAAAATTGCAAGGAACCCTGGTGGTCCGACTCAATATCCCATTTCTAATGCTTCATACCCTAGAAGACATCCCAGCTGTAAAAATGAAAGGGGTGAAGATAGTAGTGACAGTTCCAATGGTGTGCAGCCAAAACCTGAACAGTACATGGCAAGAAAAGTTGCTGCAGCTCCAGGTGGACCTGGTAGTCAATGGTATTAAATTTATGGGATCTCCGATTAACCATCTCACACTCTGCTTCCCAGTTCAGCCATACGCACTCAGCTTACATTCCGTAAGGATGGTTCACTCATAAAACACACCATATCCAAGTTAATTTGACTGTCAGCCATAAGTTATCAGTAACGCCATGTTCAGCATTGCTTGGTAATTGACGCGAGGCGAGCACTTGAACTTGAAGAGTCCTAATATGTGGTTTTGGCGGGTTCAGATGTCTACGTACAACTCGTTACTTGTATTCCTTAACTTTAAAGGTTCAACATGGAGTCTCCTCCATGACCCCACTCATGCTCTGTGATCCGGATAGAAATAGAAGCACTGTTAAAGGTGGATGTTGGTATCTGATGTCAAGAACTACTGGTATCAGTTACTTCTTCATGTTTCTTTTTTCTTTTCCCCTCCCTTTATTCTTTGCAAAAATATTGTAGACACGCTACTTTGTTATGACTAAGACATTGATAATCTTAACCTGTAATATTCTTTAGTTAAATAAGGACCTCTATGTTTCTATTCCTCCTGGACTCTCATCCGTAAAGCACAACAGATGACATGATATTTTTGCTTTGAATCATATGCCTGATCTGCCTGCTTGCCATGGTGATGCGACGCCCGTTCTGAAACTTGTTTGTTCTTCTGAATCCCTCTTTTGAGGCAATGTTGACCTGGATGTAACACTAGATATGTTTCAATCTATATCTTCTGGATCCCTCCTTTTAAGTTGATGTGAACTTGTATGTGACTAACAAGACATGTTGCAATCAAGATCAGTCGGTCATCTACACTTAATTCCAAATCAGTTGGCATCAGCTACGTCAATCCTCAATTACTCATTCTGCTTTATTCATGCTGGTTTCATTCCAACACTATATATAGCTATGCAACATACGCTCAACTAGTTTAATACAATTAGTTTCGCCTTTGTAAATCCATTTAGTCAGCATCTTCCATTTGAATATTCTCATTTCATTTTCTTCTTTTAATTCATTTTCTTCCAATCTTCGCTAAGTTTGCATAATTTCTGGATGATTCAAGGTCAGAAAGCAATTGTGCAATTTGCATATTTCAATCAGTGTCTTGTCACATTCTGACGAATGGTGATAGATCAGTACACATCTGTTGACTTCCCTATTTTGCCGCAAGTGCATGAGGATATTTTGCATCAAATTTCAGACAGCTGACGCAAAATTCCAAGTCAAATTTCTCAACAAAATCATCGTTGAGGAAGGCCAACCGCAGGGATTTAATTTCCCAACTTCTGCAGAAACAAGTGTTGCACTGAAATAGAAAGGAATAAAACACTTATATTTGAATAACAGTAGAAACCGGAGTATCCATCATCCATACATGAGAGTCGAGACAGGACACCAAACTCAGACCAGTGAGCGAAATTTGCTCAACTTGACAATATTACAATCTTCAGTATAAAAAGGGAAAGAAAGAAATCACACTATACCAGCATCAAACGCTGCTTAGACTCGCACAACTGTTGACTTCGTCCTAAAATGAGAACATTTAAGCACTTACTACACATATTGCAGGCACCTCCTCATCCACCCTAGGTTGAAGACTTAAAGGTCCATTTGCTCAGAAACAGAACAATACTGAGTGACCAACGAAAGCATTCCCGAACTATATGCACTTTGGTAATAGAACTAGTAATAGAATCAATAACTGTACTAATTGGAACGGTTAAAAAATTTTGATGACAATGTCATTATAAATTGCTACACAGCATCAAATATGGAAACCTTGCACTCAATAAATCCTTTGCTTCACTCTTCTTCCATTCACATCAGTGCCATCTAGAATGTGTCCACCGTGTACATAAGAAATGATTGCATGTTCATTCATCCCAGCGACATACTTCAGCAATTCTGTGATGACAGACGGACAACTCTCCTTCAAGTGATCAAATCCCTCCGATTGCATCACAGCTGAAAACAGATAAAAACCAGTCAAAGATGCATTTAACAGGCCGGATCAAATCTCTCCGATTGCATTAGAGCTTAAACAATTAGAAAACCAGTCAACTATTATTTAACAGGGACAAATAGTTGATTGCCTACTGGATAAATGTAAAACAAATAGCAGAAGTGCAGACATATGACATCTAGCCAAAAGTTTGTTTTGACAGCAGTGTAAACAAGATCTTTACAGCACAACATCCAACCAGGAAAACATCTTTCGATAGCCCATTCACAAATTATTCACTTTACCCTAGGAACAATTGCAAGGTTTCAGATGCAGAAAAGTGAGACGTTAATTCTGTAAAGTACTATATAGCAAATATGAAATACACAAAAAGACTAAGATACTAGCAAGCACAAGATCAGCAATAGGTGAGTAGAATCTCCAGTAGAGGAAAATATTGGGATTGTTTGCTTGGTGGCTTAATTGGCTAGGGTGAAAAGCGCACTCAAAAAGTCAAGCAAGATATTCATATAATAACCAGGCTGAAACAACCTTTCACATCTAGCCAAATAAAGAGACCACGCAGAAATCAATATACTTCTCCAAGAGTTTTCACTATGATAAATTGGTTGCTAATATAAATGAGTAGTTATCCAATCAATAGGCGCCGAATACTTCACCTTTCAAGTTTTCAGGCAACGCAATGAACTTGAGACACACAGATTTCAGTTGGACACAATGATGCTGATCTGCCAAAGCTAAAGTTGTAGCAACGGTGTTGATTGTAACATCTTCGCAAAGCTTCGCCTCACAAAGTGCTCTCAATCTCTCAAGACCATACTGGTCAGCTGCAGCAAGCAGATGCTGAGCCATCAAAGTGACTGCCCATTTTGTATCGAGACCCACAAGCTCTTGTAAATCAGGAAGGGCATCCCAATAGATGAAGTGGAGCAACGCCTGGAAAAAAGCCAAAAAAGAAAGTTTTATCAGATAAAACAAAAACTATGTCTTCGTACCAAACAAGTTGGGGTCGACTATATGAATCCTCACTAGATACTCCCATTTAAATTCATATCAGACGCCAAAGTTTAAAAAAATACTAGTAATAAATCAGAGATGCCAAGTTCACTACTGTCAAACTTAGAAAAAATAAGCAATAATAATGAAGAAGCAGCTATTTGATGACAAAATCTAGGCAAAGATCTCAGGTTCCAACCCCAATAAGTTATTTCTTCTCATCTGTCCAAGCCTTGGTGGACTTGCTGATGGGAGGTAGCAAGTATCCCGTAGAATTGACTGTGCGCGCAAGCCAGCCCAAACACCTCGGTTATCAAAAAATAAAATAAAAATCTAGGCAGATAACTGAATGCCTAGTGAAACGAAAAAATGATAAAAGCAAAGCATACAAAGAGAAAAGCAATAAGACTGCTGGACTCTATGCAGGAAAAACAATATGCAAAGCCAGATTACTAGAGGGGAGACGCACAACAACCCCAGGGCCCGCCGGTACCTTAGGAGTTTTGAGCTCAACTCCATTATTGCAAGCCAAGCTCACCTCAAATACCACTACGCTCCGAAGAAATCTTGAGCTTGAAATCATCTGGCCCAGTGAAACAATGACCCCCCCCCCCAATTCTCACATATGATACTAATATTTAATCCTAAAGATTCTATTTTTTTTAGTTCGTAAGCACAGAAGAAGCTCGAGCAACACAAGCTCGGCTCCCCTAACGTGTTCGACCAAAATTGAGTTCAATTTGCCACCAGTTCTGCTAATTCATGGCTCTAACCTCACTGCTGCTAGTATGGAACAACGTTATTGCTTCTTGCCACTACCTGCTTTACATGTATTTTTCATTTAACAGTAGTATCTACATCAATTTGCACACCTTGACTATTCTAGTGATTGCGTGCTACTACCTTCCACCAACACATGAATTAACTCTTTGCTGAGATTTGAACCCTGGTCTCCAAGGTTTTCACCCGCTTAAATGACTACTAGGCCACATCCTTAGGTGATACTTTACATGTAATTCTCTGAGAACAAAAAAAGAAATACAAGAAGAAGAGGACTGATGAGAAGGTCAAGTCCTGTTCTATCATCTTAATAAACCTAAAGGTAGTGGTGTCAATGGCTTGTTTGAGGCACACAGGAAGCCATAAAGCAAAGTTAAAGCCAGGCTACGTGCTTCGCCTCACTTAGCTGGTATGTTACGTGCCTCGTAACCTATGGGCTATTTTTAAGAAGGCAGTACTAGACAACAAATATAGTTGGTAAAGCGATGTGTTAATTTTTTTTTTTGGATGAAATAATAATTTCATTTCTGGCATCAAGAAGATGCATAATAATACAAAAGTTTTGAAGCAAAAAGACACTCTTAGCTCAATTACAAAATGTCTATTCTAGTACCAAGAAGCTAACGAAGTTCAAAAAGCTATCAGGAGAATCTAAGGGGGAAAGGTAATGCCAACTATAAAGATACAAAAGACATCTAGCTTTGACGGAATGATCAAAAGCGATGTGTTAATTTTAAAACCAATATGAAAGAATTCTACTGATCGTGAATTAAAGATCAAATTAAAATATTCAGAAAACTAGCTCCAAAAACATAAAATTGCATCTTTTCAACTAAATCAGAAATTTAAAATAGTTTCTGGACTTGATTCGCATGAATTTACTTCATAGTGTTCACTTCATTATAGTTAATTCGACTTTTTAGTCCAAATAGTTACGGTAGCATTTGCTGTTCATTTTCCTCTGCATTACATATATATATACTTCTTTGTTTTTTCTACCTTTTAACACCTTTCTTTTTTAAAGCCCATGCTTTTTAACTCTGCTTTGCCCTTAAATCACAACAAAGGTTGGTACTTTTTGCTTCAGACTACTCTCACAATTAGTAGCTCCGGAAAAGTCAACCCCACCCCCCATCACATAAACCCCATTAAACATAAAAATCAAGACCGCAAACTATAATCAACATAGGATTTCGGCTCATCGTACTAAGGTTTCATCTCCTCCCCTTTAACCAACATCTCCATAAGGCACATGCTACCAACTGCAACAACTTCATAAGCATAGTAGCATGTGATTCCAAATTGCATGTATGATATGACCCATAGTTTCCCTGATAAAATATTTTCAATTTTTTTTTTTTTGAGAAAGGTAGCAGAGAGCATAATCATCATTTTGTCCTTTGCATTCTGCAACAACAACAAACACAGTGAGAATCCCACAAGTGGAGTCTGGGGAGGGTAGGATGTACGCACACCTTACCCCCCCCCCCAACCCCCCCACCTTTGTGAAGGTAGAGAGGTTTTTGTCCTTTGCCTCGTGCAACTTCCCATAATTATTTCACAACGAATCATGATAGTAAAATTCTCCTAGAGAGACCTTGTTGAAGTTATAAATGGAGAGTTGGTAAGGCCATCAGGCCAATTTGGAAGATGATTCCTGCGAGTATTTTTTGGTGTATATGGTCAGAAAGGAACAACAGATGTTTTGAAGGTTTATCAACTCCAAATCATTCCCTCAAAGCTAGATGTCTTTTGTATCTTTATAGTTGGCATTACCTTTCCCCCTTAGATTCTCCTGACAGCTTTTTGAACTTCGTTAGCTCCTTGGTACTAGAATAGACATTTTGTAATTGAGCTAAGAGTGTCTTTTAGCTTCAAAACTTTTGTATTATTATGCATCTTCTTGATGCCAGAAATGAAATTATTATTTCATAAAAAAAAAATAGAAGGGGACAAAAACATTCACCAGTACTTTTTATAAGCAGACTGGCAAAATCTAACATCTAAATACTAATTTGATTACATAATAATGCATGTCAAAGACCATAAAACATTTTTGATAGCTTTTCCAAAGCAGTAGTGGAATACAGAAGACTCTAATCCCTTGTTGGCCACTGCCTAGGAATCTTTATTGAGCCAAAATCCAAATTTCAGCACCAATATAAACAAACAACACACATCATACGCTAATACATAGTTTCGCCAAAATGGGAGATTAAATAGTTGTGCACATACAATTTCCAAATGTTCTGCTGATAAAAAGTAACCCTGCATATGGTAGGAATAGCAACATATATGGCTCAAGAAAGCACGTGAAAACAATAAGGTACAAGTGACTCCATAAGCACAGAAGCCATCAAAAGCAAAAAAAAAAAAAAAAAAGGAATAGCTATTAGTTGTATAGCCATGTCATGTATATTTACTGTCATTTTTTTCATTTTTAAATTGGAAAACACAACACTTGCAATAACTTAGAGCATTCATGGGCAAAATTCCTCCCTTCATAAAGAATAAGACAACAGAATAAGGGTCAACAGACATGTGAAAGAAAGAAGGTTTTCAAACCTTGAATACTGGAGCCTGAATTTCTTCAACTTTAATACTTTGTACATTATCTTCTTTCAATGGACCAAAGAGTTGCGCCCTGAACACAGGGGAGCGGGCAGCAAGAACCAACTTGTGTGCAGCAAAAACTTCACCTTCAACTTCAAACTTTATATCTGCTCCCTCTCCACTCTCTAGGAGCTGCCCAAAATGAATTCCAATGTCTGATGGTGGCACAGGCAGGGAGTAAGTCTTTGGTGTTTCATTGTATGATCTGACAACACCAACAGTGCATTGGACCAAGAGACAATCATCTTTCAGATAGTCTGATGTTTCTAATAATGTTCTCCTGAAAAAGCGTTTATATCCCCTACAAAGACAACCATCAAACTGGAAAAGGTCAATAGATGCATTGATGGAAGAAAAAAGCAAAAAAAAAAAAAAGAGTACATGAACGAAAGAACTAAATTCCTAGAAAGGAAAAAAGACAGTAAGCTAATAATAGAAGTTCTTTAAATACCCCTATTATAGATTTCGCTACTCAAAAAAGAAGTTCAGTTCTGCTACGAGGAAGTTCTTCCTTCATACATATCTTTCAATAGCAAATGTTCTTCCTACAACTTTTTTCAGGTGCAGTCATCCAATGAAAATGTATAACCTTAAGGATGACACTCACTTTTTACTTTTTAAAAAGGGGAAAACCACATTAAGGATGACTATTGGACAATGTAATTTCAAGGCTGGTCCTAATAATTGAGACCGCAGAAGCTAGGAGGTCCAACTTGGGAAGCAGCAAAAGACAATGAAAATACAAGGTAACAGGTTTTGGACAAAAGTGGAAGACACCATTGGATGGCAGAAAAGCAAAAATATATACTGAGTGGACAATAATCAAAAGAAGCAAATAAAAAGTATCAACATCTAAAACAATGGAATGGAATGTCAGGTGTGCACGAGCATACACATGCCACCTAGAATCACACGAGGAAAACTATGTAACAGGGATCTGTATCAATGCTCCATTCTAAATGCAAAAAAAGCTTCTGGAGAAAGTTCTCCATTGAAATTGCCAGAAAGGAGGACTTCTAGATTGGAGGGAGAGCTAAAGAGGTTGGAAACATGCAAACAACCATAACAATGAACAAAAGACTAACTCTGATTGTTATGTTAAACTTAGTATCTGTAGTAGAGATCTCTGAATACAAGACTCATCCTTCGGGTTTCTCTGGACTCCTTGACATGACATGATATTTCTTCGAGGTATATATCACACGTTTGTGTACTTGATCATACTAAGACTATACAAAGGTCGCATCCTCCAAAATGCAAGTTCTGCATCACATACTAGGTGGTTGTTGCTTGTAAATTATAACTACTTACCTGTAAAAAAGAAATATCTCACCCTCACCGTAGTTGTACATCAACACTCATTGAAAACTTCTGCTTAAAGGAGATTCCCCTTTGCCGCATAAAGGAGAACAGAATTTGAGCACATCTAGATTCAAATGAACGATGGGAAAGAACCTATAACGACATCACCTTTTTTTTGCTTAGTATTAGGATCAAAAGAATCGTGATGGAATGAGCCTAATGGAGTTAAAATGTCTCGACACCTACTAGTCATTCATTGTTTATTTGTGCATCATGGGGTCATATATACCCTGCCCAATAGCACCCAATTTGGGATTATCGGGGTTACACTGAAAAGTGCTCTTCAATGCAATAGTAATAAAATCAATAGACCACTTATACTGCAAGGAGGGAGGCTAATTATACAACACTAGAACCAAAACAGGCCGGATTAGTGGTTAAACACGAAAGGCAAGCAGACAGCTGCAAATAAAGGACCAAAGTCATAGCATGTTACAGCAAGAATTAGACCAACTTTTGCTCCCTTTCAAGGTCTCAAGTTCGAAACCCACTGGGTGCAAACAATTTCTGAGAGCGATGGTGCACTTGCGGGGAACTTCTTGCCGGGGGCCTATGCACCCCCAGAATTTGTCAGGGACTCGGACACCCAGTGCAAATAAAAAAAAATAATTAGACCAACTTTTTCATGAGCAAAGGGATTAAATGAATATAGCACCAAGTCCTTTTTATTGTACCAGTGTATGGATAACATATGAACTCAAAAAGATTCATCCAACTATTTACAATATGGAATAACTTTTTACTACTAAAAATCTAAGTGATACAAAAGGAAGCTTTTCATTCTCCACAATGTTATAAATTTTGAACGCACTATATTTTACGGTTTTACCAACTACTTGCTTTCAATGTTCAACTTTAGCTTAGGCACTTCAGCACTAAATTTACATAATTCCAAACATGTACACACAGCAACCCCTTGCCATCATTGGTGGATCCACCTTAAGTCAAAGTGATGTCAGAAGCTTTCATTGTCATTCAGGTGACTTAAGTAAAAGTGATGTCAGAAGCTTTCATTATCATACAGGTAAATTACATTTGGAATGTCTTTAGAGTAAGACTCAAGCGGGTTCAAGCTTCCGAAATGAAACCCCAGCCGCGGCCGGTCAAGTTAGCTCACCATGCTTACTTCTTCATAGCTTGAACATCAATAGAGAAAAACCCAGCCGCGCCCCTTCTTATAATTTTATTAACCCCTAACCTATTCACACTAACCCATAAAAATACTTTCCCGATCAAACAATTCGAGGAGTAGAAATAATCCATATTAATCAATAAGTCATCTATTCCTCAAGCCAGAAGTACTTGTGGCTTCTGCATCCTATATACACTCTACTTTAGTGGACCTGCTTCATTCCAGCACTAATGATTAGACTTATCCCTACATATGGCATACTGCCTACAACATAAACCAAATGCAAGTGTAAACTAACCCATGATAGCAAAAACAAAAATCAACTACAATTAATAAAAGTATAGATAAAGTGATAAACAACACCAGCAACAACTATGCCTCAGTTTTATCAAGCAACTAGGCTGGGTTTGGCTATATGAATGCTCACTGACAATGTTATCACATGCCAATATTATACATAAGAAATACAAAATAAACAACTACTACTCCATAGTCCAAACAAGTTGGGGTCAGCTATATGAACCATGTTATCCCATTCCAATATCATACAATAAGAAGTAAAAATAACAACATTTACTCCTCGGTCCAATTAGTTGGGGGTCATCTATATGAATGCTCACTAACCATGTTACTCCATTTAAACTCATTGCACGCCATTATTTACAATACAATGAAAAGTACAGATGAGCAAGAGAATATTACCACATGCTACCGCGATATTTTAGTGTGTAAGGACCAGTCTCAAGCACGCGACCAAAGTGGGTATGAACCTTATGCCTCTCATTACCACTCTGATCCATAAGAGACAGCTCAAACAAAGCTCTAACGTCAGTTGCATCACTAGCCAACGCGATAAAAAGTGAGACATAAGTACCATTATCCTCAGCACTTTTACCATCAGGGTAAAAGTAAACAGCCCAAGAATGACCACCCACGGTAAAAATCTCAGAAGTTACATATTTCCCAATTCCCATACCTTTAGATAACGAGTAACCTTCTACCTTGAATTCGTGAGACCCATTAATCGTCTCGATTCGAGATGTCGATGTGGTGGTTGTGGGTTGCGATGATGATGAATTTGTGGATTTTGAAGGTTCCGATGGAACCCTAACTGTGCCCATATGGTGAAAAAGGTCGAAGTTTTGGGGGTTTAACGGGTCGGTGAAATAATCGGTAGAATTGAGGAAAAAGATTGAATTTGTGATGAAATTGAAGCAAAAGATTGAATCTTTGGGTTAATGGGTCGGTGAGAAATTGGTGGAATTGAGGAAATGATTGAATTTTTGGTGGAATTAAGGATAAAGATTGAAATTTTAGACTAATGGATAGGTGAAAATTGGTCGAATTGAGGAAACGGAACGATCAATTGGGTTAATTGGTCGGTGAAAACTGGATGGAAATGAAGGAGAGGTTTAGGAAGACGGGGATGTGAGTTTAGGGTTTTGCGAGATATGGGAAAGGGGTTCCGTGTGAAGGTGATAGAGAAAAAGAAGGTAAAGAGGTGTATTTATAAAGTTCTGTCAATGGCGCATCCAAATTGTTTAATATTAATAAGAAAATGTTATTAATTGATATAAAAATCTATCTATTACTTAAAAGTAAAGAAGTTCATCCATGAGACTTTGGCAAGTCTGCTTGAAAAAATGCCATGTTGCATTTTTAAACCAAAAATAGTTAAGTTAGGTAAATTTAGTTTTTCTTGAATTTAAATTTCAAAATAATAAAATATCTATTTTAATCAAACAATAATCTTAAATTGGGAAGTTACTAATGTAACTCCCTTCCTGTGTGTATTTGCCCCAAAAATTATGAATTTCCTTCGAGCATCTCAACTCCTAATCCACCAACCTTTCTGTCCACAATTCTCATAAGCATCATCATTGTCTTTATTTTGATTCACACTTTCCTTCTGAAAAGTTCCTGTCTCTTTCTTGGTAAGAAAATCAATCCATCTCTTTGTTGATCCTTCGATCTTCTATTTCAATCCATTTCATCGTCATAGTTATCCTTAGTTGTCGCGATCCCAGTTCGCCCTCCGTGAACATGTCGTGACGGTAGCTAATTATTACGACTAGGTAAGTCTAATAATGCGGAAGATAAATCATAAATTACGGAAGAATACTAATTTAGTAAATTAAACATGTATTTAGGGTGCTACTCGGCACATACAATAACAACTCTTGAAGCTAACAAAAGTTCCCAAAACTCGGAATCTCACAAATCACAAGCTAAGGGATACATAAGAGGCTCTGACTCAAGAATATCTATACAAAGGAGAGATACTGAAAGAGTTATACTTATTACAGAAAACTGGAAAGGGACTCCTCGGTCTGCGGATGTAGCAAAATATACCTCGAAGTCTCTACCGATACGCTTCTTTCCAAGGCTGACAGAACTGAGTGGGGTACCTGTATCTGCACAATAAAAATATGCGAAAGAGTAGCATGAGCACACCACGGCGGTGCCCAACAAGTATCAAGACTAACCTCGGTGGAGTAATGACGAGGAACAGTCAAGGTACCTACCAGTCAAATAAACAGTATAATAACATGAATAGTGAAACCGGTATATATAAATATGTAAAGACTGCATGAATGATTAAAATTTCTACAATTCACAATAAGGGAAAAAAGGACAACATGTAACAATAAGAATATAATAAATGATGATACGAAATGACGCCAGAATCATAACCCAAATCCTAAGGTCACAAAACAGCAAGGGAAAACAAGTTAATAACTCATATCCTACAATGATGATCACATAAGGTCTTACTCATCTCTTTCCACAAACACAATAACAACAACTACCCAGTATAGTCCCACAAGGTGGGGTCTGGGGAGGGTAATATGTACACAGACCTTACCTCTACCCGAAAGGACAAAGAGGTTGTTTCCAATCGACCCACGGGTCTGGAAAAGGAGAAGGAAAACAAAAACAAAAACAAAAGAGCATTAGAAACTTCAGCAGAAATCACATAAATAATTATCTAAACATAAACCATAGATAAAATGGCGTGTAATAATATCGATCAGTAACTACCATGAGGGGGCACAATAAAATACACGGATCATTTATGGAGAGCCTACCAAAATTTACCAAAATCTCGAACAAACCACAACTCACGAGACTCAACATCTAAAATCTAACACTTGGCATCCTATGCCCCATCAATCTCACGGTCATACTCACAACTAACTAGCTAACTAGGGCCACTCTCACTTATATAATGGATAAACGGAGGCGTACCTCCACCCTTAGCAAAATCGGAAGAATTCACTTCTAATGGGGATGTCCAACTACGTGTACCAGTGATTTTTAACAAGAATTCTACCACTAGCAAACATGAAAAGGGGAACGGACCGCACGTATGATGTTTCCTTACAACTTCCAAGCGATAAAGCTCGTACAGGTAAGCAACCCACAATCACAATATCAATAGGATAGGAATGCCTCCACACACCGTCAGCATTCTTCACAATCAATCCCTGACATAACGCAACTTATTTCGCCACGCATCCAAATAATAATATAATAGGCATCGCCTTATTTCACCACACGTGCATCACAATGTTCTCACCTTATTCCGCCACATGCGCAACCCACATATAAGCATATAACATATCCCACCTTATTACACCGCATGTACAAAATATCAATAGCAACAATAGCACGGCAAAGACCTCGTGCAACCCTTTAATAACAACTCCACGGAAGAGACATCGTGTATCATGGTACCAATAGCCACACGGCAGAAACCTCGTGCATCATAGTATCAACAACAGCACGGCAAAAACGTCGTGCATCACAATATCAATAAAAGCATGGCAAAAACTTCATGCATCACAGTCAAAAGTACCACAACAATGACAATAAATACAGGAACAAAGCAAGAGGGTCTCAGGTATTTCAGTTCACCAAGAGATGGTACAACTAACTCATAAGGAATAACCGTAACAGAGAAATACTAAGCGCAATAAGAATAACTCAACAAGGGGGAAATAATACGAAACAACGATTCCATAATGCACAGTTCAACAACAAGGGAGTTAACATAAATTAAATAATTACAATTAAGAAAATATCTACTAAACATAGGATATATAACTTCTTTAAGGGGACTTCTACAGAAGCGGGAGGTTAACCGCAGAAGCGGTACCGCTAATGCGGAATTTGAGTGACAGAAGCGGTTCCTGGGGGCCTTAATGATTTTTGCATAAGTGAAACTTTTGTCGCAGAAGCGGTGTCGCGGAAGCGGTTATTTAACCGCAGAAGCGCAAAAGGTCTGGGCAGAAGGGTTCTTTTAAATCAATTTTTATTCTGCGAGGCTAAGTTAATTTTCACCATTTTTAGCACCCTTGCGAGCTTTTGGACGGAGATTGAAGAGAGTTTCGACTGGATTGATTGAAGGTGAATTCTATGTTTTTAAAACACGATTATTTTGGGAGATTAATCTTGAAATTTATGGAAATTAAGCCTAAAATTGAAAAACTAGGGCTTGAGTTTTTGATATGTCAAATTGGAATTTGATGGGTCATTTGAGCTTGGATTTAAGAGTTCTTGGTATGTATGAACTTGTGAAAAGATAAGGAATCTATTAATGTGAAAATTTTTTGAGTTTCGAGAAGTGGGACCAGGGCTCAGATTTTGCAAATTTCGAGATTTTTAATATTTTTTCGTTTGTTTTCAATTGGGTATTATTTCATTGGCATATTGTGACGTATTCGTTCTGGTTTTGGATAGATTCGACGCGCGTGGAGGCTGATTTATGGGGCAAAGGTGTCGCGAGCTAGAGGTTTTACCAGTTCGAGATGAGTAATGCTTGTAAATGAAATCCTGAGGGTTTGAAACCCCGGATTGCACAACGTAGTGCTATATTAAGGTGAAACACGCGCTTAATGACGAGTGCGAGGTTGTTTACTATTGGGGATTGTGATTTGGTCCGTCCCGACTTACGTCTTTACCGCCTATTTGACTGAGATGTGTTTACTATCAGCATGACTTAGGCCTATTGCCATATTTTGGGCTTCATGTCGACTACTTGAATCCTTCGTGGACTTTTATCACTGTTTTCTCACTATTTTGATATACTACTTGAAATTAGTCCTGTTGATTATACTATTTTATAAATTCAGCCGCTTTAATTGAATTTTGAGACTTAAATGATATTTTCACTATTGTTTGGGCTGAGCACTACTATTTTATTGATGCCCGGTGGGCTTATGATATTTTATGGACTGAGTGAGGCTGAGGGCCATATATGAGGATATGCTGAGTGATATGAGGCCAAGGGCCTCAGATACATTTATATGCCACGAGGTGGCTTGAGTGACGTAAGGAGGCTTTCAGGCCTTGTGAGTGATGTGAGGAGGCTTTCAGGCCTTATGAGTTATGTGAGGAGGCTTTCAGACCTTATGAGTGATGTGCGAAGGTTTTTAAGCCTTATGTTGATAAAGCGCTTGGGCCGTAAGGGGTCCCACCGGAGTCTGCACAACCACAGTGCGGGTACCCATATGATTTGAGAGTGAGCCCGAGATGTAGATGCTATGCTGAGTGACTGATACTGAGTCCGAGGGGCTAATACTGTTCTGAGTGATTGATATTGAGCCCAAGGGGCTGGTACTATTTTGAGATATTGCCCGAGGGGCAAACTTTTATGTGGTCATCTTGCATATTTACTTGCTTTTTACCTGTTATACTGTGATATTTGTGCCCAAGGGACGGATTTTCTGTGCTTACCGGCACGAACTATTTTGAAATCATTTCGTAACTGTGGAAAAGATCATTTTCAAAAGAGAATTAAACTGAGCCAAGACATTTCCAAAGATTTCACTACTACACTGTTTTTTTTATCTCAAAGGATTGTACCCTGCTTATATACATCATGATGGTTTTCTTTACATGATTTCTTACTGCTCAGTTGTTATTTACCTTTATTACTCACTGAGTTGGAATACTCACTTTACTCCATTCACCTCGTGTGCAGATGCAGATGCAAGTATCTATTCACCAGGAAGCGGGTTTGGCCGATCAGAGGCGGAGATATATGAGTTAACAAGGTGACTGTCAGCATCTGCAGCACCATGTTTCTCTCTTTTGTTCATTATTCTGGTTTTGTATATTTTAGACCTTATAGTGGATTTATATTCAGATAGATGCTCGTGATTTGTGACACCCTGATTAGGGTTGTGTTGGGTTGTATTTTCGCTAAGTAATACTATTAAGTCATATTTAAACTGTTTATTTATGTTTAACTCTTTTTAAAAAGACGAGTTAGGTTAGTTGGATGGCCTCGTCTTCACGAGATGCGCCATCATAACCGGTACAGGGTTTGGGTTGTGACACTCGTACATATATTACTATAAAAAGATATTGACCGATTACTCAGTTTAGTCTGTTGTTTTGGATATAAAATTTCAAAAATACATGTAAAGTACGGTATATTAGGATACATTGGCATCTTGTTCCTTTTGCATGGATACAGCAATTGGTTGGTCAATATTTAAGGTAACCAAAAATATCTAACTAAATTGGATTTATTATTAATCCCTTCATGATTGTTTTTTAATTTTCTTTTCGATAATGTTTCTTAATTCAATTGCAAAACTTGAATTTGCTCAATCATTTTGACAATTCACCTTTCTTCGTTACTGTTTATTGTTTTCTGATAATTGATTGTTTGATTTGTTATTTACAATTATTTCTCTTTGTTGGACGCTATGACATTTTGCGTGATGGTGATAAAAGAAAGATCGAAGCAAGAACAAAGCTAAGTGACACATCTTTAAGAAAAAAGTTTGTGACTATAAATGTAAGGCGCACACACCCACGTGGGAAGTAGAAAGGAAAAAGGTTCCACTTATAATGAATTGGGTACTCTTAATGGTGTGAGGTCTTTTAGGAAAAACTGTACGAATTAAACACAAAGAAAATAATAACACCATGTTAAAAGCATTTTTGGGCCGTTTTAACCCAACACTTATCTCGAAGAATTTCAGTACAAATTGCACGGGACACCCTATTTGGTCGCCTCCATTTAACATATACCCATTTTTAAAAAAAGTTATAACTTGTACCCATTGTTTAAACAATTTCAGCCCACTTTTTCCTCCTCCTTCTCCTTCTCAAAAGTTATATCTGCCCTCAATCTGATAGGCACTTCTTTCTGAAGTCACTGATTGTGAAAATGTTCGAGTAATTGACATGGGCTGTGAAGATATTCTTGACGAAGTGTATTCTTCAACTATCTCTTTTAAATAAATACTTCTTACTATTACTCAGAATCCTTTTATTGTAAGTACTAAAAACTCAAATGCGATAAGTAATTTGGCAAGAATACTAGCTGTTTGATTTCACAAGGACTTAGATTGCTATACGATGTGCATTCACACTTTGAAAATCAACGTGGATTGCCATATGATGTGATTCCCGCTTTAAAGATTATTGTAGATTCATAGTAATAAATAGCAAAAACTTCAGCCAGTTACAAAATAAAGACATCAACTCTACAGCTGAAGTTCGCCAGTTACAAAATAAAAACTTCAGCAATTACAAACAAAAACTTCAGCAAATAGAGTACAAAACTCCAGCTACTATGCTTCAGCAATTACAAACAAAAATTTTAGCGCACTTGGTTCAGCATACTTGCTACTTCAGTCCCGTCTACTAGAGTGCTGAAGTTTCGCGTGATTGTCTTTGCTACTTCAGCGCTGTATGCTGAAGTTATGCAAAAAAGTAGGTACGCTTGTAATTTTTTTATAAAGCGAGAACAAGTTAAAACGTGACCCAAAAAGCATGTATAGATGCAAATGCCCCGAAATTTCAGCTAACATATTTTTTTGGACGTATCAAGTATATAGGGATTCAACTAATATAAAGGGGAAAACTTACACAAATGTCCCAAATAAATTTCAACTTACCAACCTCTAGCCATTAGTCATAGACTTACAAAAACTAGCCAACAAAAATTGAAAACCCAAATAATAGGGTTCTTTCTATCAAAGAATCACATGAAAAAATCATCTTCCATACTTTTAAGTGTGATTAGCAATATTAGATACAATACGGAAAGGAAATTTCATGGGAGGGGTAACAAATAAGGTGATAAAATACAAAAATCTATACAATATTCTAAAAATCTAAACAAAAACGGAATTTCTTCAATGGGTATAGTTAAAATTCATTGAAAATATATAGATAATTCAATATACAAAATTTGAGAAAGATTGGAGGTGATTTGGACTGGTTTCGTATCAAAATTCGTAATTAATCGAGTTCAAACAAGTCTTATGCGACACATATATCACGCATGTATCTCATACACAGGTATACATGTGATACACAATAGATATAAATATAATACATATGTGATACACAGATGATACACCGTGTGATACACATCATTTTTTTTTCATGTTCAGTTTTTACTTCTAATTTTCAATTCAAACCACATCAAAGCTTCACCAAATCATCCCAAAACTGAGATTCAAGCTCCTTAAGTTGTGCCCAATCTATTCTAATAACACTTACTCAAAACAAAGTAAAATTTGATATTTTTTGCTATAAATAGCTAGTTGGCTAATTTGGCTAATATTAGTAATATTTTATCAATTGACCAATTTTTGTAATGAACTACCTGTAAATGGACATAGCTGGTAATTTTCCATATAAAAGACTAATAATTTAAGCCATATGATGTAAAGGTGGAAATGAGATTTTATTTATTCTTCGGTCATTTTGGGGGGTTAATTTAACTCATGGTCACTCAACTATGTTTTAATTTCATTAAAACCACTCAACTATATTTTGTCACTTAAAAGTAATTAAACTTTCACATTGTCACTTAATAGTCATTTTGGCTTAAAACCCTATTATAAATTTGACATGGCATAAAATTTAGTGAGAAAAATCCAAAAATAAATGTCACATAAGACTTAAATAGACTATACCCACTTTAGATTTATTTCTCCTTTAATATGATTTGACGCATAACCCAAATGGAAAAACACACACACTTAATAAAATTAGGTCCTATGATTTTTTTGTGGGGGTTTTTATCGTACAAATACTATAGTTCTTTTATCTAAACAACTGCAATAACTTCTCTGTAATTGCATGTTCATTGTGAAAATAGACTCTTATTAGCCTTATTATTACTCATGTATGCTTATGATACATTAATGTGTTATGTAAAATGAATACAATACTATTTTAATTTCACTAAAAATTTATAAATATGTTATGTGAGTTGGATATATTATTATTTTAACTTCAGTACAGTTATAAAATGATTTGGATGGGGCATACAAACAAGATAAATATTTTTAAGTATAAAATAATTATAAATGGATTATGTAATAGAAAAGGCACGAATTTTATAGTATAGGATAATCATTTAAACTAATGTGAAATTTAATATTTATTTTTTATTGAAAGCATTTGGGTTATTGGTCAAATCACATTGAGGAAGAAATTAATGTAAAGTGGGTATGACCCATTTAAGCTTATGTGGCATTTATTTTTGGATTTTCTCATTATATTTTATGCCACGTCATAGCCAAAATGACTTTTAAATGACAATATGAAAGTTTAGTTACTTTTAAGTGACAAGAAATAGTTGCATGACTATAGTGAAATTAAAACATAGTTGAGTGACTATCAGTAAAATTAACTCAATTTTGAGAGATTAAATTTTTTAACAAAAGACTGCCCATACTTCTATAGTTCTATTTTTTTTTTCTTTTGGCTTAAAAGTCTTTTAGGTTGTAATTATAGGTGTCTAACAGGTCGGGCTGACCCGGAACCGGATCGGCCCAGGCCGATTAAAATCGAAATCGGACCGCCCCAGTTCATAAGGGGTCGGGTGGGCTGGGTTGGGGGGTTTATGGGGTTTGTACCGTTTACATTTTTCAGCGGTTAACCGGACCCGATAAGCCCGATCCGGATGAACAGTACACGTAACTAGTTTAACCGGCCCGAACCCGGCCTGGTTTAATGGCTAAAATCTTTTTTTGGTTTTTTTTTTTTACTTTTTTCAAATCTAGGGGACCCACTATCCGTTGGCTTTAGCCAGATTGTGCATAGATCTGTTAGCCAACAGATGAATTGCGAAAATAGCCACTTTTTTTTTCAAATTTTAACCCTTTTTTAATTTATAAAATTAGCCTTCTTTAAAACTATAAATACCTCCCCCCTCTCCCCATTTTCTTCATTTCTTCACTCAAATCTCATTTCTCAATCTCAATTTCTTATTTCTCTCACTCCAATTAGCAATACTTCAATTCTCAATCTCAATTTCTCAAATCTCAAATCTCAATTCAAGTTAAATCATATCTCGTACTTCTAGAGCGCGCTCATATGTTTGGCAACACTTTGAGGTGGTAGAAAAAAATGAAAAAAATCAGAAATTAAAGTGCAAGAACTGTGGTCAAGTCTTAAATTTTCGTTCAGGGTCTGGCACAGGCAGTTTAAGGAGGCATATAAAGTATTGTCTTGAGTGTCCTCCGGAAATTCGTATTTAAGATTTTACGATAATTTGTGTTATTTTAAAATTATTAGTCGTATTTATGCTTAATGTTTTAGTTTGTTAGATTAATTTGAAGTATCATTAATTTATTATGCATGGAAATTTAGTTTTACTATTTTTTTGTGTTAATCTACTTTTTAAATACAAACTTTAATTTTGAAATAAATGTAGCACTTGCAATTTATAAGTGCAATTTTTTCTCATCTACCTTGTATTCTTTAAATTAATACATAGTATTAATATAACTTACAATAGTTATACAAAATTTGAAAAAAAAAATTAATAATACACTAAACCCGGCCCGGCCCGGCCCCCTCAACCCGTAACCCTTACGGTTCAATTTTTATCCGGATGAACCCGAATCCGTTAAACCCATTAAGACCAAGTCCGGAATTAAATCCGGGTCCAAAAAATACCGTTTAACACCCATAGTTGTAAGTCAATCATTAGTTTGAATTGTGACGAGCACAATAACTATTAATACAATTTTTTTTTGAAACGTCGTTGACTTTCAAATTAGGAGATGACTCCAATGGATAATAAAGTCATTGCTACGATCCCATAATTGATAAATGATTGAATTTCATGCTAATGTCCAGATCATATTCATATTCCTTGCTTATATCTGAAAATTAAACCTCTACAATTCTCATTATTAGATTACATGTTGAAGCTGGATAAGCACCAATTTTTAATGAACAAAATAGAAATACATTTATAGGTATTATTTATTCGACAAGCAATATGTTATAGACATCAACAAAAGGAAACTGTCTGCAGCCATGAATTGGTATTATTCACTTGTCGTCTAAGTCTTTTTAGCATCACCTCCCCACGTCTACGTAACAATTATCAGCCTAAAATTTTTTCCATTTAATTCTTCAAATAATGTTAAAAGGAAAGAAGGGAAAGTTCACTACTCGAAAAGTCATTGAGATTCAAACTTGTGACATTATGATTCGAATTGTAAAAAGTTACTGAGATACAAACTTGTGATACTATGGTTAGAATTGTTCATCTTAACCGTTAAACAATTTGCTTGGACATATATAAATATAAGAACAAATTTATAAAAAAAAAAATTTCTTTTAATGATTTTACATGTACTTAAAATATAGAATTCGTTTACGAATTGAGGTTGTGTGATTGGAAAGGGAAAAAATGGAATGAGGACGTCACTACAAGACTTTAACTTGACAAAAGAAGACTTGTTGTAGTCCAATCTTGCAAGCTACAAGACCAGCTCATTTGCCTGTTTTCCACATTATTATACGACAATTCAGATGTTAAATTAGTACTTAATATCATGTCTAAGTTGAGCCGAGGTGTCCTGGAAACAGCCACTTTGTCCCTCGAAATAGGAGTAAGGTCTGCGTACATATTACCATTCTTAACTCCACTTATGAGATTATAGTGAGATGTTGTTGTTGTTGTAGTATCATGGCTAAGTTCTGTACTAACAATCACAGAAATAACCAAAGAAAAGTATAAAGTTAATTATTTAATGACAAAATGGGTAAATACATTAATGATAAATCTCTCATTGACTTTGAATTATTAGACATGTTTTGATCGACATGGCCTAAATATACACTTGTAATTGCCAAATTCTTGGAAGTACAAGTTTCTTGAGTTAACTCTGAATTGCTAATAAATGAAGTAAAAAATTTTCGCCATGTTTATAACTGGAATATATAAACCCATCACGTCACTTTTCGTGGTGTATATACTGTTTAATATTTATTTTTGGAAAATAACCCATGGGTTCAAGTCGCAAAAGTCAAAATAGCCTCGTGAAAAAATGCACAAAAAATCACGTAGAGTAGATGCGATAAGGTTCAGTTCTTTTTTAAATTTCGCGCACGTAGCGAAAATTTAGTGCACAGAAATATTTTTTATAAACGTAATTATAAGTACTTTAAAACAAATAGAATACATTCAGTTATAACTTATAACCAGATGAAGAATGATCAAATAGAATACATTCACAAATGGTCATATAACTATGACATTTTTTCACTAAAATCATATAACTTTCTTTTCTCACACAAAAATCATAAAACTTTCACTTCTTTGCTCAAAAAATCCCAGTGACCGGGAAAGACCATTCACCGGTCATTTTTTGAAATTTTTTTTTTCCATTTTTTTCATTTTTTTCATTTTTTTGAAAAAACTGAAAATATTTTTTCTTTAAAATAAAAACTGAAAAAGTAAGATAAAACTAAATGCTTTAAAAAAACTGGAAAAAAATACTTTTTTTTGTAAAAATTGAATTATTTTTTGTAGCAACTGGAAAAAAAAAAGACTTTACTAAATTAATGGACTATTGGTGCATTAGTTTAAAAAAACGAAAAATATTTTGCAAAATAAATAAAGTCCAACAAAGATACATTTTCAAGAAATGCTAAATATTTTTTATTTTTTTAAACTAATGCATCAATAGCCCACTAATTTAGTAAAGTCTTATTCTTCTTTTTTTTTCCAACTTTTACAAAAAATAATTCAATTTTTACAAAAAAATATTTTTTTCAGTTTTTTTAAAGCATTACTTTTGTAAAAACTAGAGAAAATATTTTTAATAAAATATTTTCATTTTTTAAAAGCTGAAAAAAATATTTTCAACAAAATATTTTTATTTTTTGCAAACTAAATAAAGTCCAACAAATATACATTTTCAAGAAATGCAAAATATTTTTCGTTTTTTAAACTAATGCAACAATAGTCCACTAATTTAGTAAAGTTTTTTTTTTCAATTTTTACAAAAAAAATTCAATTTTTACAAAAAAAAAATGTTTTTCAGGTTTTTTAAAGCATTTTTTTTGTAAAAACTAGAAAAACATATTTTTAATAAAATATTTTTGTTTTTTAAAATCTGAAAAAAATATTTTCAACAAAATATTTTCATTTTTGAAAAATATTTTTTTTTCAGTTTTTTAAAGCATTTAGTTTTATCTTACTTTTTCAATTTTTATTTTAAAGAAAAAATATTTTCAGTTTTTTCAAAAAAAATGAAAAAAATAAAAAAAATGAAAAAAAAAATAATTCAAAAAATGACCGGTGAATGGTCTTTCCCGGTCACTGGGATTTTTTGAGCAAAGAAGTGAAAGTTTTATGATTTTTGTGTGAGAAAAGAAAGTTATATGATTTTAGTGAAAAAATATCATAGTTATATGACCATTTGCGAAATTTACCCTTAGATCATCAAATAAATCCCTAACTAATTTTAATTCTTATATATCTGACAGTAGCTTGTTCCCCAAGAAATGACATATCCCACATCATGAGCTAGTTTAGAATAGTCATAAATAACTTACTATTTATAAAGTTTGCTTTTACAAGAAGAAACTTGTGACAAGGAAAAATCAGGTAAAAAATGTGAGAATTTTCGTTAGATAAAGGAGAACAACTTTATCCAAAATTAGGGGGGAAAGTGGCTTTCATATTTTACTTTAGAGCTGCTATTTTTGTCTAGTCCATTCTTGTATTATTTGTAACCATGACTCTGATTTTAGTAACCCTCACCTTATATATTATTCATTTTTATCAGACTATAAATTAATGCTTATCAAGAGATTCACGTGTAATAACACCCGATAAGTGATCTAATTGTGTGAATACTTTTTATATCGTTAGTGTGTAGAACTGAAACTCTTATTAAATAGATCAGTTCATCAAAATCAATAGTAAAAATACAGTGGTCTAGTCAGTTTTTGGACTGGTCATTCAAAAATAGCCAGCATTTATCAAGTCAATAAAAAATAATCACTATTTTGCTGCAACAGAGACCGATCCAGCATAATATACTAGATTTCGGTGCACCTATGTATGAACGTCCAGCATATTATGCTGGATCTCCAACAAAGGGAAAGTTTCGGTATAATATAGTGGAGATTTGAGCACTTGTGTCTGAACTTCCAACATATTATACTGGAGTGACTGGACCGGTATACTTTGCTGGAACTCCACTATATTATGCTAGAGTTCTAGTGTACTTATGCTGGAACTTCAACATAACATACGTGCATATTATTCGGGTTTTGAACAGTGTTTTCGCTCAAATTTATCTTTACATAGAAAGTGGCTAAAATTGCGATTACTTCTGAAACTGAGCTATTTTTGAACGACCACTTATAAATCCGACTATTTTGAATTTCTCCCAAATTAATAAGATCAGCCCGGTGCACTAAGCTCCCGGTCCGGAGAAGGACCGGACCACAAGGGTCCATTGTACGCAGTTTTATCTTGTATTTCTGCAAGAGGTTGTTTCTACGGCTCGAACTCGTGACTTATTGGTTACATGGTAACAATTTTACCAGTTACTCCGTCAAAATTAATGAAGTCAAGAATCTAATAGAGAATAATATTTGACCAATATACATAGTACTTTTTACTGTGTTGCTTAGGCAGTTAATCCAAACTAGTAAGAATACCTGTTGGCAAACTTAAAAGCAGAGCAGCCAAAGAAACAAACAAAGCAGAAACTTGAAAAACTAACTTCCTTGAAAAAATAGCGGAAAGAGACGCAACTTAACGTTTGTCTTTCCTCCTCATTTCCACAACTTAAACGTGTACTCTAAGCTCATTTTCCTCTCTCTACATATATATAAACTATTTTTATCAACGCATCAACACAACATTCTCTCCTCCTTCAAGCCTTAAAACCATCAACTCCTTCATATCATAAAAACCTTAAGTGCTACTTTCTTGAGTTTTTTGTAACCAATTTTCCATTGTATAGCTAAATTTCAATCTTTTTTGGTCCCCAAAAAAGAGAAAAATGGATCGTAGATCATCGATAGAGAGCGAAGGAAGTGTTCATCTAGAGATAAATGAGCTGAATGGAAGGCTAAGTGTGACAGAAAGTGGAGGTCCAACAATCTTTGAACCTCAAAGTCCAATGGAAACAAAGAACAGCAGCACAGCAAATTCTGTTTCTCTCAAAAGGCTAACGATTCGTGCACCGGAGAAAAAGATTACCCTTTTTGCTCTGAGGCTAGCAGTGCTTGAAAAAGCAGCAACTGGACTAGGAACACTTGGTTTCATATGGGCAACAGTTGTTCTTCTTGGTGGCTTTGCTATCACTTTGAACACATCAGATTTTTGGGTCATAACTACTATACTTTTAATAGAAGGAACAAGAATCTTTAGTAGGAGTCATGAGCTTGAGTGGCAACACCAAGCAACATGGTCTATTACTGATGTTGGAATAAGTAGCTTTCGCGCGATCAAATCCAGCACAAGAACCATTGTCAATGCTGTAAAAACAATTTTCAAGCCTATTTCTGATGTTACAAAGGGAAGCAGGCATGTTAACAACAGAGAAATTGCAAGGAATTCACAGTGGAATAAGCAGAAGCAGCCAACTCGAACGTGGACTAGTTCTGAGGTTCCTCTGCTTCCATATGCGAGATGGATGTTCGTAGCAAGAAATGTTAGCAAAATGCTGTATTGGCTCCAAATACTATCTGCAACAGCATGTTTGGTACTTTCATTGATGAAGCTTGTATTGAGGAACTTTGGTGAAGTGGCTAAAGGAGATACCGATAAGAGGAATAGGAAAAGTGCTCTACTTATATTCTATTCCCTCGCCTTCACGGAGGCACTGCTTTTTCTCTTGGAAAAAGCCTATTGGGAATGGAAGATCAACTTTTGTAGTCTGTTGGAGAAGGTGAACAAAGAGTGTGAATTGGGGCCATCAGGTATGACTTCAGTCAGACGGTTTTTTTATGATGCTTATTCGAAAAGCGTTAATGGGAGCATATTTGATGGTCTAAAGATGGATATGGTTTCATTTGCTATTGAACTCTTAGCCTCTAACTCACCTGATGAACAGCTTATTGGTGCTAAAATCTTGCGAAAATTTGCTACAAGTCCACGGTTTTGTGATGACACACTTCAGAAGATTGGAACAAACATAGTAGTAATGGAGAGGTTGGTTGAGATGCTGAATTGGAAAGACATACAAGAAGAAGAGTTAAGGCTATCAGCAGCAGAGATTATATCAAAGCTTACTGGTAAAAAGCAAAATTCTCTTCGTGTCGCGGGTATACCTGGTGCTATGGAGTCCATATCTTCACTTCTCCAAATCAGCAGAGGGCCTACTGGAGCAAATGATGAAATCTGTGAAAAGAGAATCATCGTTGACAATGAAAATTATGGATTTTGGACATTCAATCATTTGGGGCTGCTCATTTTAAAGAAACTTGCTCGCGACCACGATAACTGTGGAAAGATAGGCAATACTAGAGGTCTTCTGCCCAAAATTATAGAGTTCACACAAGCAGGAGAGAGATTACTAAGAGATGAATCAGCAACGCCAACGCAGATATTGACACTTAAACGATCTCTCCTGGTCGTGAAGATGCTGGCGAGCACAGCAGGCGCCACAGGTAAAGAGCTGAGGAAAGAAATTTCGGAGATAGTTTTCACTATTAGCAACATCAGGGACTTATTAAGATATGGGGAGAAATACCCTACTTTACAACACATGGGAATAGAGATCCTGAAAAGTCTTGCATTGGAAGATGATGCAACAGAGAGGATTGGAGGAACCGGTGGAATCCTTAAGGAGTTAAGCAACATTTTCCTCAAGGAATCCATGCCTAAAAATCATGGTCAAGTAAGAACTGCAGCAGGAGAAGCACTAGCAATGTTGGCACTTGAGAGCAAGAACAACTGCCATAGGATATTGAAACTCAAGGTCACTGGAAAGCTCGTCGAAGCATTGGAAGTTCCATTGCTTCGAGTAAATGCAGCAAGAGTCTTGAGAAACTTATGTGTCTACAGTGGATCAGGTTACTTTGAAGAACTGAGGGAACTTGCTGTTGCAGGACCAACTGTAAGTACTATACCAAAACTTAATTCTTTTTAGTTCCTATTATACTGCAGTTTAAATTGACTTCTCTCTTTTTAGGTACTCAAAGCAATAATGACAGAGGAAAACAAGTTACAGGAAGTAATGATGGGAGTAGGTGCACACATATTCAAGTTTATAACACCAGAAGAGTCGGGCATCATGTTCCAGAGAGCGAAAATTCAAGAAGCTGAATTGGCTGCAAAACTTGTTGAGATTCTTAGGAAACATCAACATCCATCAATTAAGGTTCCAAGAATTAGGAGGTTTGTGATAGAGTTGTCGATCTGGATGATGAGAGATAAAAGAACAAACATTCAAGCGTTCAGAAATCTGGGATTGGAAAGGGAACTGGAGTACATTATAGAAACCACATCAGAGCTAGAGAGCTTTAATGTATTCTCAGGAACAGTTGGAATGAATCGACACACTGTGACTATTCATGCGCTGGTTGATACTGCAATGAAGTTGTTGGCTGGGGAAAAAGAATGATAGAAACCTCAACAGTTATTGCACCAAAAAAATTGTTTCAGGTTCATACTTAAGCCATTCAAAGGCAATAATGGTGTAAATATTGAAGTATATGGTAGAGCATTCTTTTTCTCTAATTTAATATTATTATGTAGAGGGCTATTACAGAAACATATCATAAGTTACAGTAATATATTGTAATTCGCAACAAGTTCCACAGCTGTCTATTTTAATACTGCTTTTATTTGACAGAGCTAAATATAAAGATGGAAAAGATCCAGCTAAAATTTGCTAAACAAGGCACAGACTAAACAAGGTTCTGAGATCAAGCAGAAAGCAAACTAGTATTGCCACTACAATTTGCAGACTCTAATCCAAAATGATATTTGTATCACATAAGCCAAATTAGTAATTAAAAACCAACACTAAAACCCAAACCAGGCTATCCAATGAAGGGAAGTGTATGACCACGCAAAAGGCAAACGACAAATAGCCGCCCACCCATTTGTCGCCCATCCAACTGTTTAAACTAACATTAGTTGTCGGATGTATAATACATATCATGTGTGATGGGTATAACAACGTACGATCAGTGTATAATCTATGCGTACCCTCTAGGAAAAGTAAAGAGTAAATCCGGCAAACTATAAAAGAGTACTTCAAATAAATAGCATTGAAACTGAAGCATGTTTCCATGTTGAAAGAATGAGATGTGTTCTATTTGTATACAATATTACAAACACTATAAAACTGAATAAAATAGAGAAATTGGAGAGTGCTAACAATTGCAAGATTATCATGAAAAAATTGTGCACATCACCTGTACATCTACATGACACATTTTGGTAATCCATAATTTACAACAAACAATGGGCCTATGAGCCTAATTTCTTCACATTGGGAATACATATACAAGCTGAATCACTTGTACCAAACAAGACCTATGTAAATTAGCGACAACGGAACCCACCCACCTCCATTTCCCACAACCACCTGCCACAACTTACCACCCCTGACAGAAAATACAAATATTTACTCCCACCAAAAATGTACATCCAGCGAACAGCAAATTTCTATAACCGCTATAACTTTTTCTGCTACATGTGATCCATTCCAAGTGTTTTCGTTGTAAAAAGTCAATCGTCTAATCATTATCTGTTCTTGAAAAAGTTGAGATCCCAACGACGCAATAATCCATCCATGATATTACTTGTCGGGTTCTTCACAACGGTCACAGTGGCTTTAGTACCATCAACCATGTCAACGCTGGACGAACTTTGACTGCTGACAGACATGTCACGATGAGAAGAAGTCCCGTTGCTTTTCACTTCTTTCGCCGAAAAAGTACTGTTAGCTGGTGTTACTGATACTTTAACAGTATCTTGAACTTGGACTTTGGCGTCTGAATCATGTCCATTAGAAAGTATGGGACTAGCACCAATTTCTTTTGAAGGAGTACATTGTTTTGTAGAAGCTGACTCCTCTTTACTGTCCTGCAAAGGTTGAGGAAGTTCTTCGACAACTTTTGAGGATGCTTGCTCAGCTGGAGGAGGTTTTACCTCCAAGTCTTTTAAAGACTCGAGTACTGCTTTCATTAACATCTGATATTTTGTCAACAGACAAAAGGTCAAAACAGCGAATGAACAGAATGAATACTGAAGCCCACAATTAAGCGACGAAATCCTGTAAGCCTCAGCGTACTTACCCTTTCTTCTTCCTCCACATTACTAGGAAAATCTGCCAAACTATCAAGTGAGTATTCCACATAGTCATCATCATCTATTGATGCAGGAACATTGGGACCAAACGGGTCACCATTGGAAAGTTCAAAGCTGATCATTTTTGAAGATGATGGGGCAGAGTCGGTTCCAGTACCTTCTTCCTGGAGAAAAAAATGTATGAAACTATAAATTAGTTGAAGCAGCAGAAACTACTTTTGCCCAGCATACTTCATTTCAAAATCGAAAAATTAATACAGGCATCTTTTGTCATAAACTCTAATTGGGAGGACGAATCGCCAAAGAAACATGAAAGCATATCCATAAATTCTTGAAGCAGACTAATTCCTTCCAGTTAAAGTGGATATTTCAGGTGATTGATTTTATGGAAGAGCATTCAAGGAATATAAGCATTTTAAGAAAGTTTTCCTTGTTAAAATCTCCATAATAATTCCGAAATTTGTGGAATTACCTGGTCTTCAGTCTGGTTATCCTGCGCAGATATGTCAGACGGGACCTGAACAAATCGAAATAAACAAGAATGAGGCAGAAAACATAGGATAGACTTTTTCATGCGTAAGCACTTTGTATACATGCAACAGAGATGATTTGATTAACTTGGCAGACGGTAGATAAGCAATAGAGATTTACTAGAAAGGTTTCTCATGAAAGATCTATACTCTCATATCTATGCTTCTCACAACGTAGACACACATAGAAGCCTAAACCACTCGAATACAACCAGACGCATTAACTGGGGTTAGCGCAGTTCATGGTTGAAAATGTATAAAGAGCCAAAAAAAAATATTATCCCAGCATTTCTCTTGTTTGATCGCATCCCCCTTTCCCCATCCACCATCCTGGGATTACCCCTGTAGACACTTCCCCCTTCCCTTTCTGTCACCCACTCACCAGTAACTGTCCCCCTTTAAAGTAGCTTCTTGCGTTTGATCACTCCTTTTCCATCTCAAAGATCCTCAGCAGTATGGATTCCCCCCCCCCCCCAAACTTATTCTTCCAAGACAAAATAAAATATCATTCAACCTTGAGCGGAATTTTCTCAACAGAAGGGTTTTGGGGGGAAGGGGGGAGATTCCTGTCCAGTCACTACCCCTGCAATTGCCACAATTTCCTTGCCACTATGGTAATGACTTGGGCATGTATAGCTGCCATATCTTAACTTGGGGAAAAATCATCTTTGAATTGTAAAAGGAGAAAGCTTGAATTTCAAGGTTTCAACCCAAAGGAGGCACCTTGGAGGAAATCATTGTTCTTCCTTTGCACCAACTTCTATGTAACGAGACCAATACTCGTTAGCACTAGAACTAACAGCGCACCAAGTGGCAAGAGATCGATTGAAATGTCAGGCCAACCGACCCTCTCCCCCACCCCCAAAAAAAAAAACACCCCACCCGCTCCCCTAACTGCCTATCTACTCCTGTACTTAGCTTGATCAGAGGTCAAGATTGTGGTGCGAATAGGCAATCTGAATTGAATATAAGGGAATAATAGGAAAGCTTTCTTTTTTCACCAAAAGAAACGCATAGAAACGGAAATATTGGCAAAGAAAAGCAAAAGATCTGGGGAATAGTAGCTGTGTAACAATTACAGATCCAGAGGCGAGAGCAGAAGGGGAACATGAGGTTGTCTGCAATAGATCATGAGGAAGTAGTGGCAAAGAAAAGCAAAAGTCTCCTTATGCAAAAAGAAAATGATAAATCAATTAATGCACAATGGAGTGGACACAAGTTAAGCACATAGTTGGGTCAGGTCATGCATTGTCGTATTTGCACAGAAAGGAAAGCACAGTTTCTATAAACCAACTCGGGTAAAGAAGTTCCGTAGAAATGGGTGTATAGAGAAAAACCATCCTATGAATGCGAAAGTTCTTTTGACTATGCATGTAAAATATAGGTCACGTCAGAATTATATTTTAAAATCAGCCAATTCTATAATTTCAAAAAAAGAAAACGGATTTCAACTTCCATGCATTTGGTTACAAGCATGTATGTCGTAACTATTGAATTGTGTGAAAATCCCATCTAAAAGTTTAAGCTGCTAGAGAGAGCACACTTTTATATATTTATATCTTCAATATTTCCCCTCACGTGTTGGCCTGATTATTTCGCATCGATCAGGCACGTCGAAATTCTTTTTAATACTTCTATTAATATTATATCTTCAACAGTCGGTAACTACACATTTCCACCTGCTCTTTTCAACTCTTACAAGTTATTCAAGCATACATGTCCGTGCATAAATTTCTTTTCCATCACTTGAGTTTCTCCTCTTAAAAACCCCAAACTTCTCCATAATAGAATTGAGCTCATGCCATCTATTTTACCAATTATCAAAGCAACAACTTGAAGGTTTTTTTGTTACCTCTGTCCGACTCATGGGTCTTTTGGAGCGAACCTGCTTTATTACATCTTCAGTGCTACTAGTTGGTGCAGCTGCAACTGATAACAAATTAAACATGTCGATATTTGTATAGCATGAAGAATCAACATAAAACCCGTTCTCCCCTTCTCTGAGATGAAACAGCTGCTGGGAATAAAAGAGAAGAAAAGACTAATACCATCATGGACATCATCCATAAAGTCAACTTCATGGACTGTACTCCAACTGCCCTGGAAATAATTAGAGTTCGAATCCAATGAGTTATTAGCCTAACTCAGCAGTTTCCATGCGCTTGAACCAATAATGACACAGATTCATTTTTTTCGAAAAAGATAATGACAGATTCATAGAACTATACCTTGCCAAAATAATCTTGTGGCATGTCAAAAAATGCACCCCCTGCTTCATCCTCTGGTGGTTGCAAAACATTGTTGAAGAAGATACTTATAGAATCAAAATAAAATTGTGGGCGTGGAGAATTGTGGTCACCCTCAAATTTTATAATATTCTTGTCCCCCTGCCAACATTAAGTTCACTAAACAATAAGAAACAAGATGGGGTATATGGACATATGTCGTTTCTGGACAAACAGCAATAAATACAAGTTACAAGAATGAAAAGTGTTATAAAATCACAAAGTTAACTGCTACATAGCGCATAAAGGAACATGGCACTAGAGAACTGGCGTTCTAAACCCAGAGATCCACTTCAAGAAGAAAAAGAAACATTTGACATGCCTTTACACCCATAAAGTCCGTAAAATTAAGAACAAAAGAAAAAAAGACAATCCAATTCTTTCCTTTTTCTCCTTTTTACCGGAAGGGGGGGGGGGGGTAAATTAGACAATTACCATGTACGCCTCAAATACACGATCAGAGTGATGGGGATGTATAAAATCATCATCAACGGCATGACCCAGTAAAACAGGGACGAAGCATGACTTTGCCACCTACATAAAATTTAGCATAACGAAAAGATCAAAGATGGTCACTAACATTGGTTAAAAAAATAAATGGAACTATCACTTCCAAAAACGTTCCACCCAAAAAAACTTGATACTAATAGGAAAACTTCCTACAATATCTTCAATTACACACTGTTCTATTTCTCAATTGCTGAACGCTGTCAAACATAAAAAAGGTCATATTATCAAGAGTCATACATAAAACACCTTCCCACAGGAATTACCTTAATTGTGTTCAACTCAGTTATGTCAAACTTTGCCTTTTTTAGGACCGCTCTGCGCATATATTGGATTGCAAACTTTACCTAAAATAACAGGAAAGAAGGAAGCTCAGAAAGAGCAATGAATTAGGAAGAAGACAGAACAAAAGAAGGCCGCTCCTTCAGTGGCAAAGAGAAAATATGAGAATAACCCAAGAAAAGAACACGGAAAGTACATTTCAAAATGCACCAGATAAAAAAATTTAAACTCTAAAACTTTACAGTGAACTTGGGCAGCCGGATTTTGTATGTGTCAACAAGTTCCATCATCAAATCAACCAAATCAGAGAAGGGGCTGTCTAAAACCATTCCAGCAATGGATGGATCCTCAGCACCGTACATGAGGCTGCAAAGTCGATGTATAAGTTAGTCATTTTAATTAGGCTACCAGTGACGCACAATGTTTTAGGTAAATACCTGACCATATACAGTAACAACAAAAAAAGTAGAGAAATTGCATGCGCATGCAATCTGTCAAGTCAAGCTGATTACGGAAGTTAATAGATATGCTAGCTCGCCAGAAATGAAACCCTTTCTCGTAACAAATAATTAACAAGCCAGAAAAGGAAAACCTTTCTCGTAATAAATAAGATACTCTTTGAGACTGAAGGCTTAATCTTGCGCATGAAATATCTCATCTTCTCTTGATATACATAATAAAAAATAGAATTTCTCATCTAATGTGAAACTTAGCAGATCAAGACCAATTTTGACTATTCATCTGTTACGCTTGATGACTACTACTTTTTTGGCCAGACAAACCTTTCTTGTGCTTAAGGGGACATGAACGACGTGAATGGTTTAGCCATACAAATTTATGATCCTAAAATACTAAATTTGAACGTACTAAATGGTAGTAAGATAAATGATCTTACTACTTTTATCATAAAAAAAAATTCTGTGATCCTAAAATACAGGAGTTAATATGTTTTGGAAAATTTTGCATTTCTCTTGTCCCATCCATTAACTTGCCTCATTGTGTTGTGCCTATGGCGAAGCATGTGTATGGCTGTATGCCTAATGTACACAGTCTTGGCTCCCTAAAGCCTCACAACATCATAGCACAAGATATTTTGAATAAAATATTCTTACTAGTACACAGTGAAAATCTTTACAGCTAGATCCAAGTTAAGACTGTTATAGGCTGACGTCAAAATGATAAAAAACCAAATTAGCCTGGTATGGAAATCAAAGAACTACAACTAAACAATGTTCTATCTTTTTGTGGATTCAGCATGCCATCAACATCTATAAAACTTGTTGTACTATCTTTTTGGGCCATCTGATAAGCAACAGCCAGTACTTCTACTCCAACATAAAAAAACTGCACTAGTGTTTCTTATATAAGCAAAACAATGAAGGCAAGTTTAGCAGAATTAAAACTGAGGAATGTGGCTCCAAGCCTTTTTTTGAAATGGAAAAGCAGCTCCAATCCTTTTATTTCTCTGGTTCTTCAAAAATACAGATAACCAGCAGGTTATTCCACTTGCTAGACAATCCTCTTATGCCAAGAATCTGTATGCAAAACAGTGTATATAGATGCAGCAGGATCAACAAAAAAGCAATGAAATTAGAGTACCTAGTAACTGCACCCATTGAACGACCCCACAAGCCAATCAAAGAAACATTGCCATCTGTCCGCAGATATTCAACAACGGCTCTGAGATCATCCTTCTGAGAAACAGACCAAAAAAATGTCAAAATTCATGGGAAAAAGGCCAAAATTATACCCCTACTATCGAAAATTAGTCACGTTAGTACCCCGTTCTACTTTACGGCTAAAATTGTCCCTACCGTTAACAAAGTATGCAAATTATCTCTACCATTATTAAAGTAGCTAAATTTGTACCTAAATCTAACAGATTTGGGAAAAAGGCCAAAAAAGTACCCATGCTATTGAAATTTATCCACGTTAATACGTAAAAGAAGATTCCTAAGAATGTACATCTGCTTTCATGCATTGAAAATGTGGTTCAAAAGTGGGTTGAGACCATTCATTGGCTTGGATGGAACCTTTCTGAAAGGGAAATGCAAGGGTCAATGTTAGTAGCTGTTGGCCAAGACTCCATGAGGCATTTTTATCCCTTAGCTTGGGCTGTGGTTGATAAAGAGACCAAAGTGACATGGAGTTGGTTCTTAAGGCTGCTACAACATTCATTGGACCTCAAAAGTGGAGAAGGGATTATATTTATTTCAGATATGCAAAAGGTATGACTTTACTATTTTATTTAGTAAACTTTTGCCTCTATTCTTCACTGTTGCATCTCATTACTGTTTTGTTGCATCTCATTAGTTCATAATTGTAGCATCTCATTACTGTTTTATTGCATCTCATTAGTTCGTAACTGTTGCATTTCATTACTGTTCTGTAGCATCTCATTAGTTTCATTACTGTTGCATTTAATTACAGTTTCATTACTGCATTTAATTGGTTTGTTCCACTGTTGCATTACTGGAGATGTTTAGTTTTTGATGCATTTCTTTACTATTTTTCCATTTTAAAGGTTTGATTGATTCAATCCACTTGGTTCTTCTTGAAGTACTTATGGTGGGCTGCATGGAGCACATATAAGGAAGATTTTAAAGACCAATGGGGAATATCAGTCCACTTGGTTCTTCTCTCTGCGACATTGATGAAGATAGAGAAATAGAGTCGAGCAAAGGAGAAAGAAAGAGGCAAAGATGAGGAATTTGAGCTTGAACCCTAGGTTTATTCGACTGAGATTGTTTTTAGGTGGAGGGGTTATCAAATGGGACGAGTTATTATGTGGGGCGGGTTGTAATAGTCTAGTTGGCATTAATTAGTTAGTTGGCACATTATTAAGAGGGACCCGGTTGCCACGTAAGAGCTCCGTTAGATTTGGGTACTATTTCTCCTACTTAAATAACGGCATGCATTATTTTAGCCCGAAAGTAAAAGGGGTATTAGCGTGGATAAATTTCATTAGTAGGGGTACTTTTTTGGCCTTTTTTCCAAATCTGTTAGATTTAGGTACAAATTTATCTACTTTAGTAACGATAGGGACAATTTTGCATACTTTGTTAACGGTAGGGACAATTTTAGCCGTAAAGTAGAATGGGGTACTAACGTGACTAATTTTCGATAGTAGGGGTATAATTTTGGCCCTTTTCCCAAAATTCATTAACAATAGAAGGCAAAAGCAGCGGGCAGTTGTTACTAACAAGTTGTAACTCAACAAGACATCCCAGCAAACGCAGAAGATTCTAACACATAGATCATGGCTATCATGGCTCAGATTAACATATCACCTTCCCCTCCCCCACCCCCCCCCTCCCAAAAAAACCCAAAAAAATCTCCTTCATATCCCTCCCACCCCCACCCAGCTTTTCTATAAGAGCATTTAGGTACTTGTAATTTCATTGATATGCCATATTTAAAAGAGAAAATAACTTAAGCTTCTTTTGCATATTATAGAGAGTAGAGGCAAAAAAGAATATGATTGTCCGTAAAAAGTAGCTGAAGATTACAAGAAGACAATATTTCAATGACATAATCCTCACATTCTTACCACCATCCATCAGGTAAGCAGCCAATAAACACGTTCCAGCACAAAATACAAGATGCAGCATTATTTGAAATAGCATCCACTATAACAACATGGCTTCAGCTAGACACACGCGGATTTATAGGCAAACTTATGGGCACGTGAACACATGATCTTTCCGCAAAATTAGATATTTTATGTACATATTTTTTAAAATTGGTATAATATTAATTGTTGGCACTCATGCTCCAAGAAAGTCTGAATGGTGCACTTGGTTAAAGGTTATGTTATTTACCAAGAGGAATAAGAATCAATTTTCACTAGATACATTTTTTCCTCCTTTTTTCAGTAGTGCACTCATGTACTAGAAATCCTAGATCCGCATCTCGCTAGACAGGCACCAAAAGTTCATCCAAATATAATCAGAACAAATACATTAACATTCATTATAATATGACCAAAAGATGAATAATTTCAGAAAGAGAAGGTCAACAAACTTCAATTCACTTACACAGCCACAAGCACAAAAAGAAAAAGGAAGACAAAAGTAGAAAATAAATCAGATCATGTTTTTAACCAACTAATTAAGCCTCATATTTTCTAACGAGGTACTAAGCCTCATATTCTGAGATATAAATTCTTATCACTTCAGTTATCTATTTATGCTGTCCATATTTGTAAATGCTGCATAAATTAAACTGTAAACTGCACCGACTTATAAACGAAGAAATAGATAAACAATGTCAGATATGGTACCAAAAGCTAAGGCATTATATTTCAGGCTTATCAGTCGCGGATGAGGAAACAATTTTGTCTCTATATTTTACAAGACCCCGCACAGCAAATCTCAAATAATGCTTTAGACTTAACAACTAATCGCCTTCTCTAAAGTATTTTAAGATAGAATAGGCACAAGCAGAATTTATCCAATAACTTATCAACAGGTCTAAGCTTTCATTTGAATCTCAAATAGAATAATCAGCTACTCACTTCATTCCACCCCAATGTAACGTGCTCTCCTCCAGAAAGTCCAGATCCAGAAAAGTCAAGGGTGAAAACAGTTATGTTTAGTGGCAATAATATAATAGCAGCTTCACTGGCATCTGCTCTACATCCGCTGCCAAAGGATCATCCAAAACAACTTCTTAGCAAAGAAAACTATTAAATGAAGTCAAAATATAAATAAATAAAAAGCTCTTCTCCATATAATAGCTGCATCAAAGGGAAAGTACAGTAATTTTCTAGCATAAAAACTGGGAGGGTACTACTTAACCTTCACTAACCTGTTTCCATGACAGTAAATCACACAAGGCAGTGGCTTTCCTTCTGGACGAATAAGAGGCATATAATGGGTACATTTAAGAACATCATCCCTACTATTTTTAACCTGCAAATCAGTAAGGCCATTAAAAAAAAATGACCAAATAGTAACTCGAAATACAGACAATAGGTGAACTATTCAATAACTTTAGCAGTAACCTAAAGAGTTTGTAAATAAGTCTTCAAAAAAAGTACTGTCTATAACAACTTAAACACTCAGATGAGGTAGTCACACAATCCATCATTGTATCCGAGTGCATACAGAGGTTGTAAGTTTAAGTCTCACCGCAATCCATTTCACAAGCTTGGTCCAACAACAAAAATAGTAAAAACTATAGCTTTTATATTAGGTAACCACACAATTCTTCGGAGTCCATATAAATAAACATATAAAAGGGCAGCCCGGTGCACTAAGCACCCACTACGCGCGATTGCGCCAAAGGCTCCCCTTCATAACAAGCAAATAAAAAGACCGCAAAACAAAAAGACAAGATCAACTTCTATTAATTTCCTATAGCCATAAGTGAAGGATTGAACTTTCTTCCTGAAATGATTTTTGTAATATTTTAATAAGGATCTCATGGTGTGCTTTCTCATTGTTGGCATGATATGTTGATGATTATCGAGAAAGCCTCACATAATGGGAGTCATCCGAAAATCTTTGCTTCCGAAAGTTAATTCTTGCCTCCGCCCACTTCAATTTACATGTTTTAACAGAAGTCTGCCAACTCCTCGCGTAAGGCAGTTCCAAGTGGCATCATGATGCGATCGCTTCTCCATTCCCCAGCTCCTCACAGTATTTCTCTGCTATGACTTTACTCCATAAAGCATGTTCCTCTATGGACATTACTTATAGCAATTGTCGTGTTGCTTCTCAACACATCATTCTAGAAATAACATGCCTCTTTATCTGTCAGGTTCTACAACCTAATTATGAAGAGCAAAGGGATTTAACACAGTTCCCATGGATATTGATGTTACAAAATAGTATTAACTTTTTTCTTTCCATCAAATTAACAGAAGTAAAAAGTTCCAGCTATTAAGATTTGCTTATATTCGTTGTTTTATGAACATCACTTTATATTTGAATACATAAGTCTGAAAATTGATCAGATAACTATGATTTTTTGTTTTGCTCCCATATAACATTAGATCTGTCTCTACATGATCAACCTTCAACCTATTTCATAGTAGTAAATGTACTTCATTGTCACTTGTAGTTTTCCAACTACTACTGTCTCGTATTAGTTCTCTATCTCATTACTTGGTAATTAACAACACAGAGCCAAATGAAGAATACACGAAAATACGGGTAAAGAAATACATAGTCTATTCAATGAGTAATTAAAATATGTTTTAGATAACTAATGCCAGCTCTGGGAAACATAAACAGAAAATATATGAACTAGTAAATAAAAATCAATTGGAAATAGTCTATTTAATGAGTAAATAAAACATTGACTTGACTTAAATTTCAGAGAAAAACAACTGAAAATAACAAGATATTAATTACCAACGCACTCACCTCCAGATCCTTCCTTTGGTACCATTTCCCTTTAAGCATGAATTCTTCATCTAGTAGATCATTTTTAGGATCATACTCAGCCCTGCAATCCACAGGAAGCAGAGTCGTTAGTTTAAGATTAGCATCTATTATAGCACAATAAGTAGAATAAGGAAATGGGTATAGGTCACTGGTCAAGGCATGTTATAAGGAACTCAAGTATCTTGGCAGTAACCTCAATAATCTTGCTTAGAAACAGATATTTCGCTGCTTCAAGCCCCTTTCCAAATCCCAGTGTAAAAAGAGTAAAAATTCCTCCAGGTAATTTCTGGAAATACCCTTTCCAGAGTTAGTTCATTCGTGTACCACAATGTATGAATCAGAACCCTAAGTCTAAGAAATATCGCCTCCTTTATTTTCTTAGGTTCGGAATTAACTACAGAAATTGGAAAGATAATGAGATCCAAAAAATTTGAACAGAAATTTCGTAAACTGAAAAGAGGATTCCCTTTATATGACATGGATATGTACTAAATATGAAGTCCTCATCACCTATGCAACATGTTTGCATTCCAAAAGTAGCACGATAATGTAGCTCTTTTAATTTATTCGATCTGGAAAAGCAATACTAAGAGACACTTCCAAATTCCAAGTTATAGAAACACGCCTTAAACACACAGTCATTAGTCTCAATGGCGGATCGAATCAAAAGATGCACTGTTCAATATCAAATAAAGAGGAAAGCCGATACATTTCACAAATTTTGCAAAATCACTTGCAGAATTTTCAAGTCTCAAAAGTATATCAGGCCCTAAATAAACACAAACAAATGACCTGTCAATATCAAAATTTTAAGGATATTTAGTACTTGAGTGATTATGATTTACACCTAACTTTTCTGCACATGAAGTACAAAACAATAACTCCTAAGAACAAGAAACCTAAACCAGACAAGTGCACAATCAAGAGAAGCATAAAAAGTAGACCCCCACATCCGCAAATTCTCCAGATAACCCCACATCAAATTAAAACTAAACCCACGTCATAATTTGGGAAAAGATTCAAATTTTACAAACATAAGCACAAAAGCAAACATATTTTGCATACTTCTTGCAATTTCAATTAGCAAAGTAAGACACTACACTAAATAGAAAACCCCCCACATCAGAATTTGGGATAAAGATTCAAACTTTACAAAAATAAACTCAAAAGCAAACATATCTGCATACTATAGCAATTAAAATAAGCAACAACAAAAAAGCCAAAATTGGAAAAGGGGTTTATCAAGATCATACCTTGGGGGTCGAATAATAAAGTTGACAAGTTGTTCCATAAATTTTAGGCAATTCAAGATCTTCTTTCTCTCTCCCAAATAGGAAAGTGTATTAAGTTTCTTGAATCTTTTTCTAATTCTGTGATAAATATTGTTAAATAAAAAATGTGTTAGAGGGCGGAAATTTTAGGGAAGAAATGAAGCAGCACTATTTGGTGGGGGGTGGGAGGGGGGTGGGGGATGATGTATTTTCTTTTTCTCAGAAGAAGAGGAAGAGAACGAGAAAAGCGGCCTTTGGCACTTCCGTTGGTTGCATTGGACTTCATTTTTCATTTGATATACTTTACACACAAAAACAAAAACAAAAAATTGCCAACCGTCTTCAGCTATCACGTGTGTCTTACGCTATTCTTAAGAAAAATTTATTACTCCATTTTGCTTCGTCGAATGATAAAGTTTAGAGCAGAAAGCCCGATGCTTGTAATAATTTTCTTGACAATGATTGATATATTTTTTGAGATAATTATAAACTACATTAAAATTTATTATCGTTTAAGTTTAAAGAAAGAGTATTTTAAATTTTATAAATGTAAGAAAATTTTATCGACACTTCAGATAGTAATAATGTTTTATTTTAGATTTTTTTTTTTTAATCTTCAGGAAGTATTTTTTTATTGATAACTGAAAGAAAATAATGTTTTATTTTAGATTGACTAACTATTTAAAGTGTAAAGATGAACCAATTGAATCCTACGTAGATTTCAAAAATATTAATAAGGAGTGTATATACTAGTGTAATACCTCATACCCTAGTATCATTTTTGTAACTGTAAATATTTTTCCAACTTTTTTTTTTTTTTTTTGCAAACACAATACATCACGTCTAAATTAGAAAGAAAATAATAAGGGAGAAAAAACAAAAGCTAGGAAAATCAACATTTTGCCTATAGATTTTTCCAAGCGAAGTTGAAATCCAATTTTATGATATTTGAGTAACTTACACAAAAAGTACAACAAGCTTCTTACGATACGGATTTCTCACCATTGGGAGTCGTGATGACATCTACTAAGGAAGCTAGGCCAGCCAAATATTAACATTTCCTGATAAATCTCAACAATATAATAAATGAAAATCAACAAAACGAATGCGAAGATTTTTAACTTAAATAAATGAAATAAAAAATTTGCGGAAGTTTGAAGCATGTCTCTACCCAGAACCTGGTGTCACTATTCACGAACTTCTAAGATTACTAAATACAACCGCCTGAAAGAGAGTATAACAGTCTGTCTCAATACAAAACTGACAAACTGAAGAAAATAAAAGAGACTCCGGGCCCGTGGACGTCTGCTAGGCTACCTCAAGAATTTGTGGACTAAGGCATGCTCCCGATCTAGAACTGCTGCGGTCCGGAAGCTGTGTCTTGATATGTGCAAAAAAAATGCACACATCGTAGCATTAGCACAACCGACCGTATATGCTGGTAAGTGCCCCGGCCTAACCCCGGCGCGGTAGTGATGAGGCTAGACAAGACCTACCACGAATAACCTGTACAAATATATGCGCAATAACAAGAAAATATACCAATTAAAGCAGTAAAAAGGGGGGGAAATGCTACAGTCAAAGTATAGAAATTATCAGTAAAGGAGTGAAACTGAACAATAACACTGATAAGGAAAACCACAGGAAGTCTCTACGTACGAACACAATACACCCAGTCTATACTTTATTGCGGCGTGCAACCCGATCCTCAACAGATATCACCGTTGCGACGTGCAACCCGATCCTCAACAATCAATACCCTTGCGGCGCGCAACCCGATCCTCAATATTCACTAATACCGTTGCGGTGTAACCCGATCCTCAATATTTATCAATAATCAATACGATCCTCAACATTTAATATCAAGAACTCACCCAAACAACAACCGCAACTCAAGTGCGAGGGGAGTAACAAAAATCAATAGAAAATCTCGGCATGGGAATACAATTATTAATTCAAACATCCGCAAGGGAGAATACAATGAATACTTACGTCCCGGCAAGGGTGCTACGCGATCCATTTTTAATCACCTATCCCTCGTGTACAATTTTCAGTCCGAGCCAATGCTCTAAAAGTCAAAACCAATCACAAACCTTCCTCAAATATTCACATTATATTATTCTCATCAACCCAAGCAAGAAAAGATATACCATTAACTCTGAATTCAACACATAAAAGACCCACGGTCATACTAGACTCCGGTGCATAGATAACCGTCACCATGCCTATACACCGTACTTCACATTTAGCAAATAGCAAATAATATTCTAATTCTAATCCCTCAAACCAAGGTTAGAACAAACACTTACCTCAAAGGCTCCAACTAAAATCACCCATTTAATATGGCTTTACCCCTCGAATTTTCCACCAAACCGCTCGAATCTAATCACAAATTACTAGAATGTATTAACAAATGTTACTTGAATCAATTTGAAAGCATGAAAGAGAATTTTCCAAAATTTTGTTAAAAATACCCAAAATACCCTTGGGCCAACGTGGTCAAAACCTGAGGTTCGAACAGATTACCTATTCTCCCATGAACACAGATATACAAGTTATTTTGGAATCGGACCTCAAATTGGAGTACAAAACCCCCAAATTTAGAATCTCTAGTTCTACCCTAAATTCCCAAATTCACCCGTTAAAATCTTTGTGTTGAAGTTGCAATTATGTTTAAAGATGATAAGAAGTAAGAAAAATAAGTTAAAAATCACTTACCAATCGTTTTGAAGAAGAAGAATCGTCTGGAAAATCGCCTCTTAAGTTTTAGGTTTTGAAAAAGTGTAAAATGACTGAAAATCTCGGATTATATACTTTACTGGAGGACAGGCGCGGGCCGCACAAAAATGTCACGAAGTCATGCCGAGGAAGGGAAACAAATGACTCTCTCAACCTACCCAGCGTGGACCGCACTGATTTGGTACGCGGCTGCGCTGGTTGAATGGATCCAAGACCACCCTCTAAATCTTCTAGTGCGGACGCACTGAAATACACCGCAGCCGCACTGGTCGAACTTAAGCCAAAGCCTCTCTGAACCTGGCCACGCGGACCGCGCAGAAATGCACCGTGGCCGCGTGGCTTCCAGCGCAGGCCGCATGAAAATGATCGCGGTCGCGCTGGGGCCTGCAACACTGCAACATTGATATTTTTAAGCCTAAGGCCTCCCAGGACCTACTCAAAACTCACCCGAGCCCTCGTGGCTCTAAACCAAACATACACGTAACTCCAAAAAAATACTACGGACTTATCCGTGCGATCAAATCGCTAAAATAATATCAAAATCATAGAATAAAACCTCAAAACTCCAAATTTCATTTCAAGGTTCATAAACTTCCAACTTCACCATTTTAGTCCGAACACGTCAAACGACGTCCATTTTCAACCAAACTTTACAGATAGTGATTAACACATATTTAAGACTTGTAACGGGCGTCGGAACAAAAATACGAGCCCAATACCTATATTTCTAACTCATTTTTATTTTCATTTTTCCTTATTAATTTCAAAAAAATAATTTAACAGAAAAATTCTTTTACCGGGGTTCTAGACCTCAAATTTTGACTCCGGGCACATGCCCGAGTTTCATATTTTCCTACGTACCTCCCGGGACTATCACATCACGGGTCCGGGTCCATTTACCCAAAATGTTGGCCAAAGCCAACTATTTCAATATCAATAACATAATTCTTCAATTTTTTGAGAGAATTCACATATTTTAACATGAAAACTTTCCGGCCTCGCGCCAGGACTGTGCACCCAAATTGAGGTAACCACAAGCAAGGTTTCCAAGGCCTCGGAAGCGCGAAAAAAGGGAGAAATACGATGATGATCCTTTGGGTCGTCACATTCTCCACCTCTAAAACAACTGTTCGTCCTCAAACGGACAAAAGAAAGGAGTACCTGAGTCAGGAAATAGATGAGGGTAACGAGTCCGCATATCAGACTCAGACTCCCAGGTCAATGCCTCAAGAGACTGACCTCTCCACTAAACAGGCACTGAAGAAAAACTCTTCGACCTCAACTCTCAAACCTGTCGGTCTAGAATAGCTACCGGCTCCTCCTCGTAGGACAGATCTTTATCCAACTGGACAGTACTGAAATCTAACACGTGGATAAGATCGTCGTGATACCTCAGAAGCATAGACACATGAAATACTGGATGCACGACTGACAAGCTAGGTGGCAAGGCAAGTCTATAAGCCACCCCTCTCACTCGATCAAGCATCTCAAATGGACCAATGTACCTATGGCTAAGCTTTCCCTTCTTCCCAAATCTCACCACGCCTTTCATAGGCGATCACGGAGCAACACTCGCTTGCCAACCATGAAAGCTACATCTCGAACCGTGTGATCAGCATAACTCTTTTGCCGCGACTGAGCCGAACGAAGCCTATCCTGAATGATCTTGATCTTATCCAAGGCCTCCTGGACTAAATCTATACCCAATAACCGAGCCTCTCCCAGCTCAAACCATCCGACTGGAGACTGACATCGCCTGCCATAGAACGCCTCACAAGGCACCATCTGAATGCTAGACTGGTGGTTGTTGTTGTAGGCGAACTTTGCTAAAGGTAGAAACTAGTCCCAACAGCCTCCAAAATCAATAACACAGGCTCCGAGCATATCCTCCAATATCTGAATAGTCCTCTCGGACTGACCGTCTGTCTGAGGATGAAATGTTGTGCTCAACTGAACCTGAGTGCCTAACTCCTGTTGAACTGCTCTCCAAAAATGCGAGATAACTGCGTACCCTGATCCAAAATGATAGATGTTGGCACCCCATGAAGGTGAATAATCTCTCGATTGTAGATCTCAGCTAGCCTCTCTGATGAATAGGTGGTGGCAATAGGAATGAAATGTTCTGACTTGGTAAGCCTATCAACAATGACCCAGATAACATCAAACTTCTTTTGGGTCATCGGAAGTCCAATAACGAAGTCCTTGGTAATCCGCTCCCACTTCCACTCGGGAAGCTCAATCCTCTGAAACACACCACCATGCATATACTGCTCATACTTGACCTGCTGACAATTCAAACACCGAGCCACATATGCAACAATGTCCTTCTTCATCCTACGCCATCAGTAATGCTACCGCAAGTCCCGATAGTACTCAACATGTTTTAGAGAAAATTCTAACCCCAAAAGATGTGTGTGCATATACATGCGTTTTTCTGCCATAGGATTGGCCGAATTTTTGAGTTTTTGCCTCGAAATTTCGCCCACACAAAATTTTATCCTTTTCATATATTATTTGAATAATACAGTAGAAAACTACGGAACATTTGAACATTGTGATCGTGCTGGTGGCGGCGTTCTGAGTAAGTTAATTTGGAACTGGAGGCTAATGTGATACACATATTTAGTTCACACTTCAAAAGGTAACTAGTGTAAACTCTATATGTGCTAGTTATTTATTTTACACGCGAATTTGACGCTAAATTGCTTCGGCTGCATTATATAATCCAATCAACCTGGCTGGCAACTCGAAGCAACAACATTCTTACAATGGCAGGATGAATTTCCAAAACAATTACATTATCATTGCCAATACTCCTGCTTAGTTTCACAGAAAGCAACCCTTACTTCGCTTAAAGCAAGGAACGGATGCAAAGCAATGGGCTATTGCTTCTCATGAATAATGTAAGTGAGTTGAAAAATGTGCCTGTGAAGAGCAGAGCGGTTAGAGGAACAAGAAGACGAAATGTAGATAAAAACTTGAGCTTTTCTTCCATTTGAGTTTCTACTTTTCCTGTCTACTTCATCAAATATTTTATTTTCCAATTCTTTACTTATAAGCTGATTGTTTGGGAAAAATAAAATGATACTGGCATTGAAAGTTTGAAACTAACTATTGGTAGAATTACTAAAGCAATTAAATAAGAAAGTTAATATCAAAAGTGTTAAGAATAGAATTCTATTTGGAGTGAATGTCTATAATTCTATTTGGAGTGAATGTCTATCTTGTGGAGAGTTTTACTTTGTGACTAAGTCATATTTCTCCTATAAATAGAGGGGTCTTACCCCATTGTAAATCATCCCAAAATTCAATAAGAATTTCCTCTCTCTTTCTCTGCAATATTGCTTTTGTTCTTTTATTATTTCATAACACGTTATCAGCACGAGACTCTACCGTCTTAAGAAGCTCTTGCAGAAGATTAAGGTAATTTTTCTCCTTTTTTTAATTATGACTGACATTATGAAAAGAAAGTTCGTTGTCCTTGAAATTTCGGGCAAGAACTATATGACATGGGTGTTGGATGCTGAAATCCACTTAGATGCAATGGGTCTTGGAGACGCCATTAAAGACAGAAATAAAGCATCCACCCAAGACTGTGCTAAGGCCTTGATTTTCTTGCGCCATCACCTTGATGAAGGGTTGAAAATTGAATATCTCACAGTCAAAGATCCACTTATTTTGTGGAATGACTTAAAGGAAAGATATGACAACTTAAAGTTGGTCACCCTTCCACAAGCACGATATGATTGAGCTCATCTGAGGCTCCAAGACTTTAAGTCTGTTTCTGAATATAATTTTGCGATGTTCAGAATTACTTCTAAAGAATTATTAGTAGTATTTATTTAAGCTACACTGTCTTGTCTGATATTATTACGTAATTACGCTTATTATACCAAAGTTCATTATTTTACACACAAAAATATCACCAGTAAGTATACATGATTCTTTTGTCGTTCTTCTTTTTTGTTTCTTTAGTTCCCAATAAACAATATTTTCTTTACAGTTATGCAAAAGAATGATAAGTGAGATGTAAAACAAATTCTTTTACGACCTTTCCTAATTGAAATTTTAAATTTTTTTGTGGCTAATTTCGTATGAAAATTGTAAAATCACTGAATGAGTGTTTCAATCATCTCACTACTTCTATGCAAACTTAAATTGGGAATATGACAAACGCAAACTACTGTTGTGGCCCAAAGATACTCTTTCTATTTGTTTTACATGAAATTTGTATTTTTTGTGCCTATTTGACTACTTCTCGGAAAAAATACTAATGTTTATTCGTATATTTCCTTTGTATGTCAAATTATGGAAAGCAAATATGGATGTCTCACAAATCAAACTTGGATCAAATTTCAATTGTGAAAATATTTGTTTAGTTGATTCATGTACAACACATACAATACTCAAAGAGAAGAAATATTTCTCCCATTTAAGTATGTGTAAGGCAGATGTTACTACAATTTCTGGTAGTAGTAAATTAATTGAAGGCTCTGGAAGAGCTACTATAACTCCGCCTAAGGGAACAATACTTATCATAGAGAATGCAATGTTCTCCTCCAAGTCCAAGAGGAACTTGTTGAGTTTTAAAGATATCCGTCGAAATGGATATCATATTGAGACGATAGATGAGAATAATCTTGAATATCTCATCATTACCAAAAATGCCTCTGGCCAGAAAAGGGCTATTGAGAAGTTCTCATATTTGTCTTGTGGCCTGTATTGGACAAGAATTAGTGCAATTGAGGCACATTCTATTGTAAACCAAAAGGTTACCGATTCCAATACTTTTGTACTTTGGAATGATCGATTGTGACACCCTGGATCAATTATGATGAGACGAATCATAGAAAACTCAAATGGGCATCCATTAAAGAATTTAAAGATTCTTTTAAATGATGAATTTTCTTGCACTTCTTGTTATCAAGGCAAGTTAATTATTAGACCATTACCAACAAAGGTTGGAATTGAGTCCCCTACGTTTTTGGAACGTATACAAGGGGGCATTTGTGGACCTATTCACCCACCTAATGGGTCGTTCCGATATTTTATGGTCTTGATAGACGCATCCTCTAGATGGTCTCATGTGTGCCTATTGTCATCTCGCAACCTCGCGTTTGCAAAATTAATGGCACAAATAATTCGATTATGGGCACAATTTCCCGATAATCCAATTAAGTCTATTAGACTTGATAATGCTGCTGAGTTTTCATCCCAAGCATTTAATGATTATTGCTTATCAATTGGGATAAAAGTGGAACATCGTGTAGCTCATGTTCACACTCAAAATGGTCTTGCAGAGTCTTTAATTAAACGTTTGCAATTGATAGCAAGATCGTTACTCATGAAAACGAGGCTGCCCACTTCTGTTTGGGGTCACGCCATTTTGCATGCAGCAATGCTAGTTCGTCTCAGACCGATAAATTATCATAAATATTCCCCGTTGCAATTAGTTTTGGGTCATGAACCTAATATATCCCATTTAAGAATTTTTGGATGCGCAGTATATGTGCCTGTAGCACCGTCATATCGCACCAAAATGGGTCCGCAAAGAAGGTTAGGAATATATGTTGGGTTTGAATCGCCCTCCATTATTCGCTACCTCGAACCATTAACGGGAGAATTATTTACTGCACGATTTGCAGACTGTCGATTCGATGAGACACTTTTCCCAAAATTAGGGGGAGAAGTTCGTGAAACCAAACGGGAAATTTTGTGGAAAAATCCATCATTATCTCATCTTGATCCACGTGCCTCTATTTGTGAAAAAGAGGTACAAAAGATTATTCATTTGCATAGAATAGCAAATCAAATGCCCGATGCATTTACGGATATGAAAAGGATAACAAAATCACATATCCCTGCGGAGAATGTTCCAATCCGTATTGATGTCCCTATTGGACAATCTTCTAGTGTCATAGCTAATGAGTCAAAAGCACGCATGAAACGTGGCGGACCATTAGGTTCCAAAGATCGAAATCCTAGAAAAAGGAAAATAAATGATCAAAATGACACTATGAAAGAATCTCATGAAGAAATCCACGACTTAATAAATTCCGAGATTCATGAGGAATCCACTGAGCCCGAGACTCAAGAAAATAAGGAACTATCAATAAATCCAATCGATATTGAGACAAATTTGAATTGATTGGATATAGTGGTGGATTATGTCTTTGCATATAATGTTGCATCCAGCATTATGCAAGAAAATGAGGATCTTGAACCTCAATCTGTTGGAGAATGTCGACAAAGACTTGATTGGCCAAAATGGCAAGAAGCAATCCAATCGGAGTTGAATTCACTTGCAAAACGTGAAGTTTTTGGGCCTGTAGTCCAAACACCTAATGGTGTTAAGCCTGTTGGCTATAAATGGGTCTTTGTACGCAAGAGAAATGAGAAAAATGAGGTGCAAAGATATAAGGCACGCCTTGTTGCACAAGGATTTTCACAAAGGCCTGGTGTTGATTATGAAGAGACATATTCACCCGTTATGGATGCTATAACATTCCGTTATCTCATTAGTTTTGCTCTGTCCATGAAAAACTTGACATGCATTTAATGGATGTGGTTACCGCCTACCTTTACGGCTCACTTGATAATGAGATATACATGAAAATTCCCGAGGGCTTCAAAATGCCTAATAATTCAAAATCCCGGAAATATTTTCAATCAAATTGCAAAGATCTTTGTATGGTCTAAAGCAATCAGGACGAATGTGGTATAATCGTCTTAGTGAGTATTTATTAAAGGAAGGCTATATAAATGATGCCATTTGCCACGTGTTTTCATAAAGAAAACAACATCGGAATTTGTTGTACTTGCCGTATATGTTGATGACATAAACCTTATTGGAACTCCTATAGAACTCCAAAAGGCAATTGATTATTTAAAGAAGGAGTTCGAGATGAAAGATCTCGGAAAGACAAAATTATATCTTGGTTTGCAAATTGAACATTTGGCAAACGGAATTTTTGTTCATCAATCTACCTACATAGAAAAGGTACTGAAACAGTTTTACATGGATGGAGCACATCCATTAAGTACTCCGATGGTTGTTCGATCACTCGATGTGAACAAAGATCCATTCCGACCTCAAGAAGAGAATGAAGAGCTACTTGGTCCTGAAGTACCATATCTTAGTGCAATTGGTGCACTAATGTATCTTGCCAATACCACAAGGCCCGACATAACTTTTCCAGTTAATGTCTTAGCAAGATATAGCTCTGCTCCCACAAGGAGACATTGGAATGGGATCAAACACATATTGCGGTATCTAAAGGGAGTACCGATATGGGCTTATTTTATGGCAATAATTGCAGTCCCGATCTTGTTGGTTATGCTGATGCTGGGTATTTATCCGACCCACACAAGGCTCGATCTCAAACAGGTTATGTGTTTACCTGTGGAGGCACTGCCATATCGTGGCGATCGACTAAGCAATCAATTGTGGCTACTTCATCTAATCATGCTGAGATAATTGCTATTCATGAAGCAAGTCGAGAGTGTGTGTGGTTGAGGTCTATAATACATCTTATTCGAGATAAATGTGGTGTGAAATGTGACAAGTTACCCACTATTTTGTATGAAGACAATGCAGCATGCATAGCTTAATTGAAGGGAGGATTCATAAAAGGAGATAGGACAAAGCACATTTCACCAAAGTTATTTTTCACACATGATATTCAAAAGAATGGTGATATTAATGTGCAACAGATTCGTTCAAGTGATAATATGGCTGATTTGTTCATTAAATCTCTACCGACGTCAACCTTCAAGAAACTAGTGTACAAGATTGGGATGCGAAGGCTTAAGGATGTGAATTGATGCTCTCATCAGGGGGAGTTAATGCGCGTTGCACTCTTTTTCCCTTACAAGGTTTTGTCCCACCTGGGTTTTCCTTGCGAGGTTTTTAACGAGGCAACCAAAAGGCGTATTATTAGATATGTGTACTCTTTTTCCTTTTCTAGATTTTTTCCCACTGGGTTTTATTTTAGTTAAGGTTTTAATGAGGCACATTACTTATTGAGTAGACATTCAAGGGGGAGTGTTAAGAATAGAATTCTATTTGGAGTGAATGTCTATAATTCTATTTGGAGTGAATGTCTATCTTGTGGAGAGTTTTACTTTGTGACTAAGTCATATTTCTCCTATAAATAGAGGGTCTTACCCCATTGTAAATCATTCCAAAATTCAATAAGAATTTCCTCTCTCTTTCTCTGCAATATTGCTTTTGTTCTTTTATTATTTCATAACAAAAAGTGTATTCTTTTTTATGGATCATTAATTGAATACTGAAAGTCAAGTTTGCTATTGAAGTTCCATGGACCTGTGGAAATCGTGTTTTAAAGATATTTAATTTGACTTATTGGTTTAGTGCTGTTAGTTGTTGTATTAGAATTAATGAAGTTATGAGAAAGTTGTATGCATCAAGTACTAAATTCCATTTTTCTGGTAAATTTTTGTATTAAGTTGTACACTTGAGTTTTTGTTTTTAGATACACAGCTCCTGTTCCCAGAGAAAGTACATAAACATCGTACACCTTAGATGCGGTCCTTCCCAGACCCTACGTAAATGCTGGATACTTCGTGCACCAAGATTCTTTTTGGTATGAGTCAAGCGTGCTAACTATTTGCAGGTTTCATGCAAATGAAATTGCAAGGAAGGAAGAAATACGTCTTGAATTGCGAGAAATAAATCAGTTTTTACTACGAGAAAGAATTCTCAATTCTTCTTGGTTAGCTTTCAAAGACCATTGGATAAATGATAAGAAGGTTGCAGATTTGCAAGGGACAAATGCAGGCAAATGAATTATACAAGAGACCTAATTACAAAGCACAATACAGTAGATTACTGATTCAATTGTTCTTATCGTGAACATTTAACGAGGGAAGAGATCAAACAGATCGAAAATAGGCTCAGGTTTTCTTATCTTTAACTTTTGAGGATGACTTGAACCATGGTATCCACACAGATGTAGTCCTCTGGTAGAGCTTATATGCTTCAGCTCTGTAGGCTTGCTTAAGCATCCTATTCTCAACAAGCCCAGTGACATGGGCCAGGCACATGCTATTAGTGAGTGCACCAACAAAAGTCCAAGACTGACCCAAGTTCCAAGCAAATACGACGAGTCCCCACCACCATAACTGCTCCCCGAAATAATTTGGATGTCGTGAATACCTCCAGAGGCCTTCGTCGAGATTGGGAACCATTGGCTCGCCAAGCTCTTTTAGTTTCTGATTTCTGCTCACAAAATCGTGGAGCTGTGTATCCGCATAATAGGCGATTATGATGGCAGACAAGCAGATGAATATGGCAATGAAATCCCAGATATTCCATGGCTTGTCTTCGGAGTGGACCACATACATAGGTAGGCATATACCCATCAGAAAAACCTGCAGAAGTCATGTCACAGAACAAAAATAAACAACACCTTAATGGATGATAAAAGAGCCACAAATAATTCTTTGTTCCGCAGGCTGAGACTGCAAATTCGATGTCAAATTCCGAAATATTACATCAACCAAACTTGATTTACACATTTAGTAAAGGCCAAGAAAGTTGGTTTTTCAGCGACAATGTGATATAGCATTTACCAGAAATACTAATGGTCTTTACCAGTTCCATTGAGCAACAATGTTTTGTTCATATGGCTGTGCCTAACAGAAATACTAATAAAAGTATGTGGAACTTATAGAACAATCGGCCATTTTACATATGAGAATAGCCTTTACTTAGTCCTAAATGGGCTGAATAATTTATATCTTCAGAAGAGCAGACACTTTTAGGGAATAACTGCAATGCAATTTGCTTATGAGGCATACTCTTTTACTGCTTGATTGAGCAGCATAAATTTCCAACATACATGAAGATCACGCAACAATATTTGAAAGTAGTTAGGTATGCTACATCTAGATGCAGGAAATGGGCAATATGTGCAGGCTCTAAAATCAGGCAAATATTACTTTCTCATGTTAGTAGTGGGGTCTTCCTCTTCCTACTAGAATATTTGTGAATGGGACTCTTCTCATTGCACAAATAAAACTACTAAGGAAAGAAGTCAGACATAAAGTGAAGATGCATAAATAATCATACATCCTCATTTCTGAATGAATAATTCACTTATATAATAAATGTTTCATTTTATCAATAAATTGATGGCTCTGAAATCAGGCATATATTCCTAAAAAGTAGCTATATAAAAGAAACAAGGCAGTGAATCCATTACCTGCTGAGAGAGATAAACAGCAAAGAAAGAGATCCACCACCAGTTTTTGCCAAACTGATGGCTCATATCTGTAAATCTCCAATCTTGCCTGTGTCCCCACTGCCAATTCTCACGCCGGAAGTAGTTATGCGTAAGCCTTATACTCCAAATCCAAGTCAATATTATAACCACATTGGACCGCCAAACATTGTACTGTGCCAATGGATGATTTGCATAGAAATGCGCCAGCATTACTGGAATCACTGTCCAGTACAAATCTATCATCTGAAAAAATCAAATTCCAACACTAATCCAGTTCATCAAATCTATCAAAAATCACAAATATTAGTACTCCCTCCTTCTCTCTTCAAATTCACTATCTGTCCCATTTTTCAGTTAATGTTCGACATTATTCTACGAAACAATAACAACAACAACAACAACAAAAACTATATACAGGGGTAGGGGAAATGGGGAGGGGATTAGAAGGTGGGGAATCAAACCCTCACTAACAAGGTAAAAATTCAGGTAGCCAATCAACCGAGCTATTAAGGTTCCCAAGTAGACTCTTGTTAAAATAGAAAACAAACACTATAAAATGATTAGGTTTTAGCTCCAAATTGATAAAAACACATTGGTAGTACCTTAACAAACAGTTAAAATCAAGATAGCCTAGTAAATTTGAAACACAAAATTATAATCTAAGTAATTCAAGAACAATGCAATTGACGAATTCATGTAAAAATTACCCAGTGGCTAGAGAGGAGAAAACCAATGAGCCAGAAGAGGACATTAACATTGAGGAAAAACAAGAGATTAGCAAAAAGAAGAGGGTGTTGATAGCACCAATTGTAAAGTGGATGTTGATTTTCATCGTAATTGCGAAGGAAAGAGAGGTAGAAAAGTATGGAGGGAAGTGGAGCAACAAATGCAATCAACGCATTCCTCACATTGCTATGAGTAGCCATGATCGGTCCAAGTGACAGGTAGTGTAGTTTGAATGACTTGTGGAGGAGGTATCTATTTATAAGGCTTTTCTATGGGCTGCAAGTTGTTGCCCATAATTATGAGCTGGGCCCAACTTATTTTGTATGCCCTTGTTAATTCAAGTTGTTCTTTTGGCGGTTTTTGTTTCCATAGTATTTGATATGTATTTACAACCGGCCTTACCCCTATCCGAAAGGGCAGAAAGATAGTTTCCAATCGATACTCGGTTCAGGAGAAAGAGAAGAAAAAGAGAAGTAAAAAAAAAAAAAAAGCAAAAGAGCATTAGTGACTCCAGCAGAAATCACATAAATAGTTAACTAAACATAAAACCTAAATTAAAAGGCATACAATAATATCTACCAGTAACTACCATAAGAAGGCACGATACAATACGGAAGTCATCTATGGAGGGCCCTACCAAACCCCACCTAACCCCGGGAATAAAGTACGAAAAACTCTAGAAGCCCCTATCCTACAACCCTAATACTAGACCTCCAGACTTTCCTATCAAGGGTCATGTCCTCGAAAATCCGCATTTTTGTCATGTCCTGCCTAATCACCTCCCCCTAATACTTCTTAGGCCTCCCTCTGCCTCGCCTTGCGCCAACCACCGTCAGCCGCTCACAACTCCTTACCGGGGCATCAAGACTTCTCCTCCGCACATGCCCGAACCACCTGAGTTTTGCTTCACGCATCTTCTCATCTACTGGGGCCACCCCCACCTTCTCCCGAATAACTTCATTCTTAATCTTATCTAACCTAGTGTGCCCGCACATCCACCTGAGCATCCCCATCTCTGCAAGCTTCACTCTCTAAACATAAGATTTCTTGACCGGCTAGCACTCTGCGCCATACAACATGCAGGTCTAACTACAGCTCTATAAAACTTCGCCTTGAGTTTCGATGGCACTTTCTTGTCACACAAGACTCCTAATGCAAGCCTCCATTTCGTACACCCGCCCCTACACGGTGAGTGACATCCTCATCGATCTCTCAGTCCTCCCTGAATCACCGACCCAAGATATTTGAAACCGTCCCTCTTGGGAATGCCCTGAGCTCCAAGCTTCACGTCCCTGCCTACTTCGCTCGACTCGGCGCTAAACTTGCATTCCAGATATTTTGTCTTGGACCTGCTTAGTTTGAAACCCTTAGACTCGAGAGTCTGTCTCCAAACCTCCAACCTCTCGTTAACACCGACCCTCGTCTCGTCTATCAGGACTATGATATCAGCAAATAGCATGCACCAAGGCACATCCCCTTGAATATGGCGTGTCACTACATCCATCAACAAGGCAAAAAAGACATGGCTAAGTGCGGATAATTCAAAGTAGCCGTGGATGTATGATATATTATATGTGCAATTGTGGATATCACTATATAACTATGTATATCGCTAAAAAATACAAATAGTGAATCCGGTTATTTGTATGCATCCCTTAATATTTACCTGATTTGCACATTAAAAAGTTTTAATTTCTTTTTTTGGCGGTAAGCCCTTTGCTCTATCTATTCAGAAACCTAAAATCTAAAATCTGCCGCATAACTCTGTTTGCCAAATGTTCGGGTTAATTTGCGATTTATGATGTTCTAGATCCGTGGCAGTGTATAATCATTGGATAGTTGACAACAACAATAACAAACTACATAATTCCTATTATCCCATACCGTAGGGTTAGAGAAAAATAGTGTGTACGCAGACCTTATTCCTATCTTGCGAGGATAGAAATGCTGCTTCCAATAGGCCCTCAACTCAGGAGAGCATAAGCACCAAATGAATTAAAATATAGACAAGAAGGGACAATACCAAAAAACTATATAAAAGTATAATAAAAACAATAAGATAGTAAGGTAATCAACAATGAAAGAAAATAATGGATAGTCATAAAAATCTACTACCAACAAAAAATGAGATTGTGTGCCAATACTAATGTTATGAACACGTTGGACTACCTACTCTACTATCCTAATCCCCAACCTCCAACTATTCTTATCCAGGGTCATGTCCTCGTTCAGCTAAAGCTGCCTCATGTCTTGCCTAATCACCTCTCTCCACCCATTCTTATGCCTACATCTACCTCTCCGTAGGCATCAACCTCTCAGACCTCCTCACCAGGGCGTCTGTGCTCCGATCGTGCTTGTCATCACATGACCAAACCACCTAAGCCACGCTTCCCTCATCTTGTCCTCAATAGGAGCCACACCTACCTTGTCGCGAATAACCTCATTTTTGATCCTATCTAACCCGGTGTGCCTACACATCCATCTCAACATACTCATTTCTGCTACCTTTATCCTCTGAACATGAGCAATCGTGACTAACCAATACACAACCCAATACAACATCGTAGGTCTGACCACCACTCTGTAAAATTTACTCTTAAGTTTCAATGGCACCTTCTTGTCACATAAAATACCGGACACAAGTCTCCTCGATTTATAGTTAACTATTTATCCTCTATACACTCCTTATACAAAGTATACATTAAATTTTAAGATGTATAAGATACTCTATGTATAATTAGTTTATTCTCGGTGTATAATACTTGTATACTCATATACTCATTATACACTGATTACACCGATTTTTGTTTTTAATAAGGAATTTAGTAAAAAGGAGAATAATATATTCTCCAGCCAGTCTGTTCTTCTTGACATATTGTTGGCAATTAGAATGATCGTATTTTCGAGATTATTATCAAGATTTTAATTTGTTTGTCCCGTGTTATATATACAAGCACGCATAGTGGCAAATTTGGACTGAATTAAATTCTTTCACATGCTATAAGGGTACTAAATACATAAAGTACGTAAAAATAGAACGGTATAGCCAGTTTTCGAACTGGTCAATCAAAAATAGTCAGCGTTTATTAAATCAATGAAAAATAGCCACTATTTTGCTGCAATAGAGACCGATCCAGCATAATATACTGGAGTTCGGAGCAACATATTATGCTGGATCATTATACTTGCTGAAACTCCAGTATATTATGCTGGAGTTCTAGTGTATTTATGCTGGAACTCTATCATATTATGTGGAGTTCCAGCATACTATTCTGGAACTCCAGTATAATATGCTGAAGTTCAAGTATACTTATGCTAGAACTCTAGCATAATATGTTGGAGTTCAAGTATACTTATGCTGCGGGTTTTGAACATTATTTTCACTTAGATTTATCTTTACATAAAAGTGGCTAAATTTCAATTACTTTTCAAATATTTGGATTATTTTTCAACGACCAATTATAAATATACCTATTTTTAAAAATTGACCATAAAGTTCTCACTACATTCTAAGGTTATATATCTTGTATTTTGTTCAATTATCTTTCTAATATATTTTTTTTGGGTAATTATCCCTATTTCTGGTGTATTGTGACCGTTTTTTTAATTTATAAAAGAAGATTTATATGCTTTTCGTTTAATAAAAATTCAGCAATGATCATTAGCCGAGTTGCCCGTTCTAAGCTCATATATCCATATGTACTAGTATTAATAATTATGATATTTTTATTTATTTATTTTTAATTTGGTGTTAGATATCTGTTTTGTGTTTTACGTATATTGAGAAGAGTCACTTTGAGGTAAAGCGCTTGCTAAAATGTGATTATATTCTCAAGGTCCAGACCCGAAGCTTTGACAAGGATGAATAGGTAGTTTTTACTACGTCATAATGTTGACGGTAATAATGATACCTAAATTAATATTATTGGGGACCTAATAATGATGATTGCAGCCGATATAAGAGCTAGTGTGCTTAATCATATGCATGAATCACACTTCACATGGTAATTACAGACGATATGTATAGATCCCATATATATAAACCTTTTCTCCAAATGGTCCCTCCCAAAAAATTCCAGCAGAACGACTTTATTTACCTTTGTACTACAATATTTTCTTCTTTTGTATCCTCACTAAGCTTTCGGCTATTCATAATCCACTTTTAAAGATTGCAGAATCCTTACTTAATCCTAAGAAAATATTGTGGCATACGCTACTGGCCAGGGGCGGATCTAGGGTACAGTTATCGGGTTCTCGGGAACCCAGTAACTTTTGCGTAGACTCTGTATTTTTGTTAAAAAAATTACAATATCTATAAATATCTATTTGGGAACCCAGTTATTATTGTATATTAATTTAAAATTGCGACAGGAACCCATAAACTTAAAATCTTGAATCCGCCTCTGCTACTGGCCCATGATTATCTGTACTAGGTTAGGGTTTACGAGCTGATCATCGGTCCAAATAGTGAAATTATACTGTGTAGATAGATAAAAAAAAAGATTAATTTACGATCGATCAAGTAGATTAAGAAGGATGGAATAATATAAATATAATACAATTAACTCAGATGAGTAGAAACTTGTTTGCTCAAAAGTAATCATATTCCTTATGAGTGTAAAATAATATAAATAAATAACTGAAAAATCATAGTAAATTGTAATAATCCATTGGACCAAATAAAGAATGAGTTAGGAGAAGAAACATTAAAAGCCTTTATTGATAGTATTGACTATTGATATTGGGTCTGCCTCTCCATGAAGAGGTTCAGAACCTTACAATGGTGTTTCACTTTTCCATAATATGAGTATCGTTGTGTCTTTTCTCTCTCGTGAATAGCGGCTCAGAAGAAGGCCCCCTCTCTTGGTATTTATAGATGTGAGCTTCGTGAGCTGGCAATAAGTGACCATGACCACGTTGGGGCTTTGCCTTCATGATGGCGGATGGGCCGTAACCTTGTTGATCAAATCAGATAAGGGTTAAATACCGTCAATTCTGAGTGGTCGTATCACATATTAATCATAAATTAGCTTAAGAAGGGATTAACTTCATTAATTATCGTGGGTTTTGATTTCTGACCTATACAAAACTGAACAACTTTGAACTGCATAAACCAACATTAATGAATGAAACAATCAAACAAAGAAGATAAACATATTCATTCACAAACATAACCATTCTAGTTTCTTCTAACAACTTTTAAAACAAAGGGACTAAGAAGAATATAGAATAATATTGATAGTTGTACTATCAAACCAACATGAGTGAAAACTGACACTACACTTAAATAAACCAATGACATTATCAAAACAGAGAATTATGTACATATTTATTCACAAAGCACCATTCTTCCTTATGGTAAATATATCCCTTCTTCCTAAATAGTAAAACCTCCTTCCCCGTCCAATCCTCCCCCCCTCCTCTAACGAATGTGGCATTTTGGTGGGTGAGGTCAATATATTTAATATTTGCTCTTTATAAAAAAAGATTTATATATTTGGAAAATACTCAGTGAATAAAGGTAGTCAAAATCAAAGTATATATTTTTGCAGTTTAAAATATTGAGGAAGGATTTGGATAAGTCTATTTTCGATTTTCTAAAAACGACTCATCATATTCTGATTTCGCTAGGAAAACTCGATTTCCTTGAATGTCAAAAAGACAAATATATATATATATATATATATATATATATATATATATATATATATATATATATATATATATATATATATATATATATATATATATATATATATATATATATATATATGTGCGTGCGCCATGGCGAAGCCAGGAAATTGAATAAGTGTGTTCAAATTTTGAACACCCTTTGCTAGTGAGCTATTCAAGGGTATTCAAAGTCTATTTTTAATCAATAATAAGTAATATTTTACCTTATATGTATTATACTTTTTTGACGAAGGGTGGTCAATTGACCATCCTTCAACCAAAGTAACTTCGCCCCTGTGTGTGTGGCATGCCTATCAATCAAGGAATGCTATGTTTCTTTTTTCTCAAATTTTTGCCTTTTCTTTCATTCTAGAATTTATTGTGTTCGATTATAATTTTCAAAAGACACTTTATAATTAACCTCTTAATCACACCCATTCCAAAAGACAATTTCTCTTCTTTCGTTTGTTATGCCTTTGACCCTTGATGCCCTTAAATTGATATCATTAAATTACTCTTTCCTCACACTTTTTTATGTTCCCAAGCTTTGTATCAGCGTAAGTTAAGGCTTCAGCATAATGTTATGACCTTTTAAATTCTTGTACATTGAGGCCTTTCCATCTTCCGAAATGGTTATGTATACTGTTATTTTGTATTTCTTATTTATATCCTAAATTATTATCTTAGATTTTTTTTTCTTGCAGTTTTTTGATTGGTCATTGTACTCCTGACCTCATCTTTAAACTAAAGGCTAAAGATTGTGATTCAAATGTTACTAAGACTCATGAAGCTTCTCCTCGAAAAGTAATGCACTTCTCACTTTACCCGTACTCATGAACTTCTGCAATTAGTATATATCTTTTGTTTTTTATTGTGTTTTTATGTATTTGGAACCTTTTCCAACTATAAATGCAAAAAATTATATCAAATGCTATTTCTCTTTCTTATTTTTGTTTCATGTTTACATTGATTATAGTTAAAATATTGTGCTTTTGATTTTGGTTTGAGTTTTTTTTCTGTTAGTTTATGGAGTTTCTTTGTCCCTTCAATTCTTTGGTTTATAATTGTTCATATATATTGACTTTAAGTTTGTTCGTTTACACAAGTTGGTTGATGTATGAATTTAGTGGATTTAAATTGTTTTGGTTTTTTGCAGATATTATTAAAGATGTTTCTTACGTGATTTTCTCAAGTCTATTATGACAAATAGTAATTGTAATTGCATGAGTCACTAGAGTAACTTGCTTCTTTTTCCTCTTTTTTTTTTTTGTTTTCTGTCCTCTCATTTCTTCCTTTGATCTTCAAGTAGTATAGTTTCTGTCTGTAAAAAATATACGTAAAAGTTCCAAATACCCCTTGAACTTTATGATAGGCCTATATATAGTCCTCGTTAAAAGTTTGACACATATTCAACCTCGTCGTTACACTATTTGCCCGGATACCCCCTTTATTTTAAACGGAGATAAATACGCCCCTGGACTTTACGATAAGGTCTATATATAACCTTCTTTTTTTTTAACAAATATTTTTTTTGTAAAAATATATTTGTAAAAATTAAAAATATTTTGTTGAAAATAATTTTTTCAGTTCTTAAAAAACAAAAAAAATTTGTTAAGAAATGAATTTTTTGTTTTTACAAATTTATTTTTTAGTTTTTACAAAAAATAATCTTTAAAAAAATTGAAAAATGAAGAAAAAAACATTTTTCAAAAGCGAAAATATTTGTTAAAAACTGAAAATGTTCTAATTCCTCTGTTTTACAAATTTTTTTTCCAGTTTTTACAAAACAAAATAATTTGTTAAAAGACAATTTTTGCAATTTTCTTTTTGTAAAACTTTAAAAAAAAAATGATTTTTTCAACCTAATCTTTTTGGGATTAAATTCTCATCATGTTAATAAAATTATTTATGTTAAATATTTGCTTTATGATTTTTAATCTTGTTATGGATTTACATATTAGAAGAAAATAGAAAACTTCCAATGCTAGCTAGAGAAAATGATTTTTTTAAAATTTTAAATTTAGATGAGCTTAAATGGAGTGAAGGCAGTAAGAACTAAGTCATATTTGGACCTTTTCCGAAAAATATATTTCTGAATGATGCATAATTTAAAAGAAAAAAACCATTGAATGTTTCCTTGCTTTGGGTCATTTTTTCCCCGTAATTTGGAAAGGAAAAAATATTCTCGTTCTCTTTTATTATAAATGCAAGTGGAGAATAATGTATGAAGAATTTAAATAGTTTTGTCACGCACTTTTCGACCAATTATACTCCTTTAATAGTCCATTAATAATATAATTTGATTTTTGTGAAATCGTATTCTATATTTTTGTACTGAAATAATACTATGGGGTGAAAAAAGAAGTAATGAATAAAATTGAAAGAAGAGGGGAAAAGGAAAAGAAGAATCATATGGGAAAGAAAAAGAGATTCATTTGTTGAAAGGGGAAGTCTATTGTTCTTCTCGGGTTCCTTCAGATCTAGCATTTTACTTTTCTTGATGACAATGGTAGCCATTTGGGATTAGTAGTAGAGTTTTCAAGAATTTATCATTGATACACATGGAAACTTAGGATCTTTCTCCCATATTGAGTTTAGTTGTTGACTATGAATTTTTTTGTATATGATATATGTATGGAATTTAAATAAAATTTATGAATAATTTCGTATTGTCTATTTAGTTCTTCAATTAATTTTTGAATAATGAGTTTTTTCCATGAATGACATATGTGTATGAATTAATGCTAATTCCTGGAGTATTAATGGTTTCTTAATCCAAAAAGAAATTATGTTTTCTTTTTATCAATTCGTATACTGTTGACTCATTGTCATTTTATTTTAGTAGCGAAAAAACAAACTTAGTTGTGATTAAACAAAAATTTATTTCTATTACAACTTGATTTATAAGGTCATTCTAAATTCCCTACTATACCGCGCGAAGCACGACAAATTCAATAGTCAAACTATATTTAAGAACACTACGTGCGTTCCAAACTAAATATACGAGAAGATATCCCGGTTTTTAAAATTAAATTTTTCTTTCTTTTATTCCTAGTGAGAGGTGGATTACAGGTTCAATAAATACTACTAAGTGTATGCTAACTAGAAAGTTTGATATGAAAGACTTGTAAGTTGCTGATTTAATTCTGGGAATTAAGATCCATAAGACTTCTCAAGGTCTGACATTACAATCTCATTATTTTAAGACAATACTTAAAAAATTCAAGCACTTGGGTTTTAAAGTTGCAAAGACTCCAATTGACGTGAATCTTGCATTAGCAAAGAAAAAGGCCGAAGCATATCACAATTGGATTATGCTCGTGTGTTGGGTTGCTTGATGTACATCATGAATACACGACCAGATATAGCTTGTGCTATAAGTAAATAGAGTCAATATACGAGCAATCAAGATCAATCTCATTGGATGACCATGAAACGAGTTTTGGGGTATTTAGTACATACCCAGGACATAGCTTTGCACTACAGTAAATATCTTGTGGTCATTGAGGAATGCTGTGATGCAAATTGGATCACCGGATCAACTGATTCCAAGTCCACAAATGGATATGTATTCACTATTGGTGGAGGAGCAATATCTTGGAAGTCATCCAAACAAACTTGTATTGCCTGCTCTACAATAGAGGATGAGTTCATAGCTTGGATAAAGCTAGTGAAGAAGCTGAATGGCTCCGGAAAAAGATATTCCATTTTGGCCCAAACAGTTGGCACTAATATGCATACATTATGATAGTCAAGCGGCAATTGGAAGGGCTGTGAGCATTATGTATAACGGTAAATCTCGTCATATACAACGAAGACGTAAAACAATTGGACAATTACTCTCTAGAGGAATTATCACGATTGACTATGTAAAGTAAAGTGATAATGTGTCGGGTCCACATACAAAAGGCCTAACCAGAGAGGTTATTGAGAAATCATCAAGGGGAATGGGACTGTGGCTGAGAACAAGTCATAGTGGCGGTAACTCTACCTAGAAGACTGGAGATCTCAAGATCTAGGTTCAAGGAGATCAAACAAACTCATTAATAACGGTTCAATATTGTCAAATAAACTTTTGGTCCATTCTCGCGATGAGACAATGTTCAGTACCATGGATAAAACATTAAGGCTTTTTAATAATTTCAAAATTTGATACGAGGTATATCAAATAGTGTATCTACGGGATGACACGTTTAGGAATCGTCTATGTAAGTGTGAAGTGTTAGCCGCTTCAAAGAGAAATTTGTAAGGCCAGTTCTCTACGCACTTATGACATCATGGGGTGTTCACGGCTGAAATGAACACAACAATGAGAACCAAAGATGGTTAAGGGTTGGTTGTGTGACTTGTGGTTGTCTAGGTATACACCAAAGTTCTACGTCTCAAAGATATCAAATCTACTGATTCTCCGACATAAGTTCACTACGAAAAGTTTAAAGGAAAACCTACTTACCCAAACACAACAATTTCTTACTTGCGAATCATACAGTTTTTTATACATACTTCCTGTGAGCACGTGATTTTTACCCTATATATGAGTTATTCCCATAAATTCAAAATAAATAATTTTTCCTTATTTTCTTTACAATTCGTATTAATTAGTTGCATGAAAAATCATATAAAAAATACAAAAAAAAATGCATTTGCATTTAGGAAATTAATTTTGCTAGTAGGTATTAATTCATTTTAGAACAATTAAAGAAAAATAAAAATAGCATCTTAATGTTTTAATTGAGAATTACTATAAAATAGATATCAAATAAATTTTAGGAATTAATTAGTTTAACAATTTAATAAAATCATAAAATAAAGCAAAAATACAAAAAAAAAATAAAAAAAATAATAACAAAGGAGATAAAAAAGAGACACGCAAATAGCGTGTCTCTATGGTCTACTCATCGGCTTCAGAGGCAAATATACAGAGGAGGCCCATCATCTTCTCCAGGGGGGATTTTTCAGAGAAAGAGCACACACACATCACAGAGGGGAGAACACACGGGCACTCACAAAAATCCACCTGGGAAATCAGCGCTAAATCCCCAATTTTCCCTCTAATTCTCTTCATACTCCCTCTCCTTGCTTTCTAATTTCACTAACATATACACACAATGGTGGAGGTCGATTGAATCTCGTATCAGTTCGTTCGTTAGTTCCGAGACGTTGTTCGCTATTTCTGTTCGGCCTCTTGTAATCATTTCCTCGCTTGTACTTCGGAATCCAAATATGTGGAGTTGATGATTTTTTTTAATATTTGGAAATTTTAAGGCTTAAAAGCTTTTCCTGGGTTATCTCTATTCAAAGTCCGAATTATGATCATTGTTGCGGAACTCGAGCTCCAATTTGTAGAGCTCGTTCGTTTGGTTGCTGTCTCGTTGAAATCCAAATTGTGGATGTTCGCTGTCGGATTTTGGTGCTGAATTTTCACTTTGTTAACCTTTGTTTCACTGACTTAATTTGCATCGAAGGAGTCGTCGTTTATTCCAGGTTCATATCCTTCTTCTTATTCTGTTACAACACTGAAGCGTGAATGAATGAAGTGGTGCATCTTGAGAAATTGATCTGTTTTCTTTGAATAATTTACTGCAATTACTAATATTCTATTTTAATTTGCTTACTTCATCTACAACTGATTAACTAAGTTGTGGTTGAATAAATAAGAAAGTGTCACTTATTACTTATGTTAATGAAAATAATCATGTGTGGATTTTAACAATTAAACCAAAATTGCTGCATTTTGATTAAGAATGACGCTAATGTTACCAAATTTTTCATATGTGATATATGTTGGTTCTATGTTCGCCGATTCAATCCGTATAGAAGTTTGAGTTCATTTATTTTTGCCATTTGTCTTACTATCTTGTTTCATGTTGATTTTTCTTTATTGGATCGTCAGTTTGGTTAAATTGAGCTCGAAGGATCATCTGATTCATTTTTTACGCAAAAAATAGACTATAGATCAAAAAAAATAAAAAGGAACGCCGGTCGTCTTCCTCAACCACTGACACACACACAACCGCCATTATACAGAAATTGATAATTGCGTGGCCTTCGCTTTATTTAATCTCTAATTGATCCTTAGAATTCGAGGCGCGTCATTTAGCAAATTTTCATGGCCCTCGCAAAGTTAACAAAGACGTAGAATCTTTAGGCGCGTTAGTTAATAATAATACCTTCCTATGAATGAGTGTGCACTTGGTGCGACTCAAATCCAAATCTCGGTAAAGCTGAAATACACCAAAAGTCATAGGCGTACTGGTTGCGGTATGACTCGAGGCGTATTTTCGCGATACCGCAAATTCCTAAAAAATAATATTTTAACGTAAAAGCACATTATGTTGTTAAAACTTATAATTGAGTCAAACAAAAGTCAAGAACGACAGTGGAGCGACCGTGCTAAAACCACGGAATCCGGGAATGCCTAACACCTTCTCCCGGGTTAACAGAGTTCCTTATTCGGATCTCTGCTTCGCAGACATTTTTAAGAGTCAAAATTCCTCGATTCGGGATTAACCGGTGACTTGGGACACCATTATCATTCCCAAGTGGCGACTCCTGATTAATCTCTAATAAAATCCCGAACCGATTGTCCTTAAATTGGAAAAACTCCTTCCCTTACGTTATTTTATCCGTATCGGATATTTGAGCGTCGGGGTATACCCTACAAGTGTATTTATACGCACTTAAGTATGTGGGGTAGTAAAAAGGGAGGTGTGACAGCTCTGGCGACTCTTCTGGGGATCCAACCCTGAACTCCGGTTTCAGGGTTTAAGAACTCGAGCTCCTTAGAACTGCCGTTCGCGTTTATTGTTTGACTTCGTTATATGATTTGAACAACATGCTATGTGCTTTATCGCTTTGATATTATATGGATTGTATATAAAATTGTGCCGAAAACCTTTCTCTCTTCACCTCCGGGATGTGCTTACTGGTTGAGACTCCCCTTTCTGTTAAAGTCACCTTAAATTAAGAAAAAAGAGGCCGGATAAGTTACAAAGCCGATTGACTCCGCGGGTCACCGGTACGTAGCCCCCTCCTCGATCCGAGTTGTCCGCTCGGGTACACGGTCTAGTACCGATGAAACTTCAGGATATTGAACCTAGATTTAGGACGTTTATTTGCATCATATCTGACTTAGGGGACTCAACATAGGGGTTGGGTCCGTCTAGGACAGGTGACCCGGTAATCAAAAGACCGAGCATGTTATATGTTGCATTTATTTGTCCTATTATGCTGATTGGCTAAATTTCTGAAAAACAAAAAAAAGAGAGGAAATTTTAGAATAGAAAATATCGAAATATTGACGATTTGTTGTCAAAAATTTGAAAGTTTGAGAAAAATAGGTAGAACAATTTTGTTGAAATAATTGGTCAAATAATCTGACCGAACTACGCAGGTTTGATTCTCGCCATTAGGTGGGATACGTAGGCAACCCTCATCGGGTCCAACCACCCCTTTTAAAAAATCAAAAAAAAAATGTGTGTTTTAATTTTTCAATAAAATCAAAGTGATGCTGTTTTTGAAAATAGTTAAATGTTCCGAAAGGACGCCGGAAGGCCGTTTTTGCAAAAATGGCCACTTTGACTCTTTTCTTTTTGAATAATGGCCTTGAAATATTCCTTATGGAAATGTTGAAAGGCCACCCCTTTCAAAAAATAAAAAAAATGTCGAATTGTAGTTTTCAATAAATCGAAGTGACGCTGTTTTTGAAAATAGCCAAATGTTCCGAAAGGACGCCGGAAGGCTATTTTTGCAAAATAGCCACTTTGAATCATTTTTAATAATTTGCGGGCACAGCCTTGAAATATTCCTTGTGGAAATGTTGCAAGGCCATAGCCGCAAAATCAAGTTCGGGTTCACACCCCGTTTGCAAAAATAACCAAAAAATGTCAAATTTTTGATTTTGTTATAAATAAGTTGGGTGATGCTATTCTTGCTTAAAATAAGCCGAATGTCCCTCAAAAGGACGCCGAAAGGCTATTTTTGCAAGAATAGCCACTTTGAGTCATTTTAAATAATTTGCGGGCATAGCCTTGAAATATTCCCTCGCGGAAATGTCGAAAGGCCGTATCCGCAAAATCAAGTTTTGAGTCATCACTCAACTTTACAAAAATAACCACTTTATCAAATAAGCCATTACATGGCCGGAATTTTGCTGAAATAGCCATATTTTTGCATTTTTAACTTCCTCAGTCTTGTGTTGGCCTGTGTCGGTGCTGAACGATGCCCCATAGGCCCCAGGATAAAATTTTGAATTTGCATCTTCTTAAATAAAATTTTGCAAAAAGAGTCACTTTGTCTAAATAAGCCATTACATGGCCAATTTATGAAAAATAGTCTTGTGTTGGTTTATGGTGATGCCGAACGATGCCCCATGAGCCACAAGATAAAAAAAAATTTCAAGTTTATCTTTCTTAAATAAATTTTGCAAAAATAGTCATTTTGTCAAATAAGCCATTATGTGGCCAATTTTGTAGAAATAGTCATAATTGACACCAAAAATATTCTTATTCTTGTAGAAATCTCCTACACAAGTTTGTAGTTGGAGTCGGCTTCTATAATTTTCCTTCAGAAAAAAAAAATCATCAAATAAACATCTCTTTATTTCTTGCATTAATTTGCAAGAACTACGCTTGGTCTGATTCATGCGGGGTCATGATACGTAGGCAATCCACATAGGATTCGACCATTTTCATAACCAAAAAGAAAAAAAAATGAAAAAATAAAAAAAGAAAAAAATGAAAAAAAACCACAAAAAGGGAAAAAGAAAAGAAAATAGCAGAAAAAAAAAGAAGAGAAATCAATAAGTGGAATACCTTAACGCTAACCCGGTGGTTTCGTTTTGATGATCCAGAAAGTCGAGGTGGTTGGTTGTGGTAAATTGGAAAGCAAGATCCAAGGAAAATGATAACCGGCATCGAAGTTGTTACGAGTGCTCAAGAGACTCAGGGTCAGGAAAATTCAACAGGGGCCTACTGTGGTTGAGGAAAACAGAACATTGAAACAACAAATGACCAAAATGCGTCAAGCATGGGCTAATGGCCAAGGACAACCTTCTCACGAGTCACAATCTGCTATACAACAAGAACAATACCACTCTCCCGAGTACCACCCGTACTCGTTTGACCTTCCTGCAAACGTTGAGAAGCTTACCCGAAAGAATGTACAGGAAGAAATGGCCCAAAGATTGAAGAGATTAGAACATCGACTGAAAAACATGCAAGAAATGGCAGGTCAAAAGAGTGTTGCCTTCAGAGATCTTTGTATGTTCCCCGATGTCCACTTGCCGCCTGGTTTCAAGGTTCCCAAACTGGAAAAGTATGATGGACGCGGAAACCCCATAGCCCACCTGAAAAGGTATTGCAACCAATTGAGAGGTGTGGGAAGAAAAGAAGAATTGCTTATGGCTTATTTTGGGGAAAGCCTCTCGGGAGTAGCATCTGAATGGTTTTGGGATCAGGACGCATCTGGTTGGCACGTCCGGGATGATTTGGCACAAGCCTTTATCAAACAGTTTCAATACAATATTGACGCCACCCCAAACCGCATTTCCCTTTCTAAATTGAAAAAGAAACCAACTGAAAGTTTCAGGGAATATGCCATCAAATGGAGAGAGCAGCCAGCGAGAGCTAAGCCACCCATGAATGATCACGAGTTGGCCACTGTTTTCCTTCAGGCTCAAGAGCCGGATTACTTTCAAAACATGATATCTGCAGTTGGTCACTCCTTTGAAGAAATAATCAAAATGGGAGAAATGGTGGAAGATGGTCTTAAGACAGGCAAAATTATAAGTCAAGCAGCTCTCAAAAATGCGGCTCAGGATGTCCAAAGTGAATTCAGTGATGTGAATAGGAGGGACGACGAAGTCATGATGACATCAGGGTCGAGAAGAGGTCCTATGAGAACATCTCAAAGGTATACACAACCTCATCAAGTTTTCCATGACCCTCTTAAGCATTACTACCCGCCTCGGAACCCTCCACACTCTGTTGATCCAGTCCAGTATGTTGCTCAATCCTCAAAACACCCAAGAAAGCGAGCCCGAACATCACAAAATCTTTACCAACCTCCGCAAAATTTTCAAATACCTTATAACCCACATCCAAGCCAGGGGTATGGAAAGGAACAGAAGTTGAAAATTAATTTTACACCAATAAGAGAGTCCTATGCAAGCTTGTTTGAGAAGTTAAAACGACATGGCGTGATTGCACCCATCCCTCCAAATCGGGCGGACCGACGTGCGAGAAGTTTTGACTCATCCAAAAGGTGTGAATACCACTCCAATGCCCTGGGGCACGATGTTGAAAGTTGTCGGGATTTGAAAAGAGAGATAGAAAGAATGATTCGGGAAGGAATAATTGCGGTCCAAGGCAGTGGCATCCAGAACATTGCACAGAATCCTTTACTCGCACATAACGGAGCACATTTTGTGGGAATGATGCCCGGTGACGTGGGTGATGAAAATCTTCTTGGGAGGTCAACTAAAGTTGAAGATATTGAAACAGAAAGTGATCTTGGCAACATTAATGCAGAATTCAGTGGCTAAGATGTCATGCTTGTCAATTGGGAAGACGCTCCGTCTCTTGGAGTTTTCGTGGTATATTTTGGTGTCATCTCTTTTGCCCGGGTTATTTCAGGGTTGTAATCCGGACGTTGTCTCGAGAGTCAAAACCCTTCTATCTTTCCACTTTGCTTTGTTTAGTAATAAATTTGTTTAGTGCTGTCTAGGTTTGTAATTCTAGTCTAGTCTGTTCGTTTTGTTGTTCGTCTTGTTGTTTCAACCCATCAGTTTAATACAACTCTTTGTTTCCCATCATTCCTAGTCATTCCATTTCTGATCACTTTGTATTTCTTCTCATACTGACTTTAGCAACATGACATGCACATAATTCTAAGCCTGGTTTTTAAAAAGTCAATAAAACAATGTTGAAGATGTAATGATACTCGTAAGAAATAAAAACATATTGGAATACTGTGAAGGCGGAATCAAGTGAACATTGGGGAAAGCATAACAAAAGAAATGCCTTGGAAATGCATCAACGGTTTAAAGCCAAAGGCAAAAGTACCCCAAGGCTAAAGGAACCATTCGTGGTATCGGGATTGTTGCTCAATGGCACTGAGAGTCGTCAAGACAAATATGTGAATCAATCAAAGGTGTTTAACTGTGTAGTTTGTACTTGGTAGGTTTTGAAGATTGGAATGACGAAGGCATTATGTTCGGCTATCCAAACACTTTATCCATTGCTACCCCTTTGAGCCATATTATATTTTCTTTCATATCCCTCTTTCTGAATCAACAACAAAAATTGAGGATTGAGCGAGAAACAAAAGAAAAGAAAAAAAAGAAAAGAAAAAAAAAAAAAAAAAAAAAAAAGAAAAGAAAAAGAAAAAGAAAAAAAAAAGAAATCGGGAGAAGTCAAGATGCAACAATGAATACGGACGTAGTCTGAACTACGTTTGACTTGATCCCGAAAGGGTACGTAGGCAGCCTCACCGAGGTTCGGTCACAATAAAAGAAAAATCCAAAAAATCCCCCAAGAAGGAAACTGGGGCAGAAGTTATGGTTGTTGAATAAATAAGATTCCAAAAGTTGTAATTTTAACCCACGATGAAATATTTTTGAGCCTTTATATCCTTTTTTCTATATCCCATCCAAAAGCCTGCATTACGGTCCAAAGGAAGACCTTCCGACCAATCGTCAAGAAATGCCGAGTCAAACGAGCAAAGGTGAATCACATCAAGGGCAACACTCTAGTCCGAACAAAGGAGAATGAAGAATTCAAGATGATGAGAACCACCACGAGACTCCAAGATGAGAGAAATCAAAATGAGAGAGTCTTATCGGTGAAAACCCGCACGGGCACCGTAAGGCAACGGTGAGTCGAGAGAAAGAAAGAGCAAACGAGAGAGGCTTGATGGTGAAAACCCTATGGGCACTACAAGTCGACTAAGGATCAGATCAAAGAAATGAAGTGTTGAAGACCGGTTTCATAGCAGAGCTTGCAACAAGAGTTGAACATCAAATTTGCTATACAGAGAAGGCCAAAAGTGCATGTCAAGGTCGCTAGAGTCGGTATTCAAAATCCGATAGGTCATTCTTCCGTAGGTTTCTTGTTAGGAATTATGTTTTCCTTTCTTTCTATTCTTTGTACCTTGTTTTACCCTCCATCTTATTGAGTCTGTCGGGTCATAACAAGTATAGAAATGATTTCAAAATTTGCCACCAAGCTTTCCAATTGCACAGGATGAGATTTGGCCAACACGACAATTGTCGTAAGTCAGGAAAAGACAAGGCCAGTGCTTTAAGCCAAAAGAGTAACATGTGCAATGGAGCGGGCAACAATAAAAACGTTTGGGGTTCATGCAAGACACAAAGGTCGGCAAAGTGCCAACTCGGGGGAAAATATAACAAATGGAAATATGGGAGTGTATTCCGACAAAAGAAAGAGCTAGTCAAGAAACACCCAAGGTTGTCCAGTGAAATCATTGAAGAAATCATAGACTTCAAGATCGGAATTGTGGGATCCGTCAAGAAAGGAACAACATACATGCCGTAAGGAAGGCGGGTTTTGAACAGAGAAAGAATGAAAAGAATAGTCGATGAACAGGCCAAGCAGTCAAGTGAAAAGTTCAAGGCCACAACCAACCACCGCATTTTTAAACTGACAGAGTTTTCTTTGCTTTGAAACAGGAGCAAAAGATATTGTCAAACTGGGGCAGGAAAAAATTTTCTGTCATCGGATAGTCATCCGAAGAGCATGAAGGTGAATACAATTGTTTTTGAAGATGAATAAGGCAAGTTGAAAGGTGAATGAAGCAAGTATCGGAGAATGATACAATCTTAGTCTGTTGAAACTTTCTCCTAAGACAAAAGTCTTAGTCCGATGAATTTTTCACCTAAGATGAATTGGATAAAATCTTAGTCTGATGAATTTTTCACCTAAGATAAAAGTAGAAGTTGGAAAAGGAAATGAAGGCATAATTTGAGATGAAAAGGAAAGGCATAATTTGAAAGGTAAAATCAAAAATTTGGAAAATAAAGAAAGTTAAAAGTTGAAAAGAAAGAAAAGTTTGTTGAATGTGAAAGACTTAAGAAAGTCTGAATTGAATAGACCCAGTCTGATGAGTTATCTCCTGGAGTCATAAACTCAGTCCGATGGATAATCCTCCTGAGATTACATTGAAATGGACATAGTCCAGTAAGATACAATCTTAGTCTGTTGAATCTTTCTCCCAAGATAAAAGTCTTGGTCCGATGAATTTTTCACCTAAGATGAAAGGAAACAATCTTAGTCTGTTGAATCTTTCTCCCAAGATAAAAGTCTTGGTCCTGATGAATTTTTCACCTAAGATAAAGAGATAATGAAATGTGAAAACAAAAGGAAGGCCGAAGTCAATGAAAGTAGAAGTTGGAAAAAGAAATGAAGGCATAATTTGAAACGAAAAGGAAAGGCATAATTGGAAAGGTAAAATCAGAAGTTGGAAAAGAAAGAAAGGTAAGAAGTTGAAAAGAAAGAAAAGTTTGTTGAATTTGAAAGGCTTAAGAAAGTCCGAATTGCAAATGGACCCAGTCTGATGAATTATCTCCTGGAGTCATAAACTCAGTCTGATGGATAATCCTCCTGAGATTACATTGAAATGGACATAGTCCAGTGAGATACAATCTTAGTCTGTTGAAACTTTCTCCCAAGATAAAAGTCTTGGTCTGATGAATGTTTCACCTAAGATAAAGAGATAAGCAGCCGAAAGTTACACGGCAGGAGGCAAAGAGTTTTTCCAATTAAAGGACAATCGAGATGGGATTTATTTTAATTATTTCAGAGTCGCCACTTGGGAGATTTATGGTGTCCCAAGTCACCGGTTAAATCCCGAATCGAGGAAAAGAATGACTCTATTTAACAGTCCGCGAACCATAAATCCGGATAAGGAATTCTATTAACCCGGGAGAAGGTATTAGGCATTCCCGAATTCCGTGGTTCTAGCACGGTCGCTCAACTGTCGTGTTTGGCTTATCTATCCGCTTTTTACAATTATGTACTTAGTGCAAGTTAATATCCCTTTACCGCTTTTATTATTGGTTACGATTTACGAAAGAGAAAGTTGCTTAAAAATATGCTTTCGAATCACGTCACATGAAATGCACCCGGATCCTCGACATATTCTTATTCAACATTTCGGGGTTTGGATTTGGGTCGCATGAAATGCACACCCGTATTTAAGAAGATAGAACTAAAATATGCGCCCGGATCGACTACTTATTTACACCGTTGAGAAGGGCGTGATATTCGTTAAGAAACGACGCATCTCAAAATCTAAGTATTTTATATGTACATTTATGAAGGCTGTGCGATTAGTGTAACTATTGGGCGAGGCGCACCTTTGATTCAAATCTAAAGCGAACTACATCCCACTGTATTTTACTTAAGAGTTGATTCCAAATTATTTAAAACTTGCTACGAACCACACCACATGAAATGCGCCTGTGGTTCCTGACACGCTTTATTTGCTCTTGCCTGAAATTGGGGTCGGGTCACATGAAATGCACCCCCGACTCCTTTAATCTAATTACGTCATTCAGTTGAGTAATAACTCCCTAGCTAATCTTGCTTTTAACATAAGGTCTAACGTTAACAGATTTGGAGATTACACACACGAGCAGAGAAGATTGAATAGAGATACAACAGACTAATTCAGGTTTACGTGCTTATCTAACGACAGTGTATCTTTGGTCTAGCTACACTTTTCCATAACCAAGACTAGCAATACAAACTTAATTGGAGAATAACAGAATGTAATTAAACATAAGAACTTTAGACGACTACATGATTCAACAGACTTCAAACATAAGCTTCAGGCTTCATTCTTTTCGAACCAAGGAATTACAACAACAGAGATGTGTACCTGGAATGCGGAAGAACAAAGATGAGTGAGCAATGGCAATGCAGCAACAGTAACAGGAGCAACAACAATAGGCCAGTAGCAACCAAAGTAAACCAACAACCACAACAATCAACCAAGATCCTGGCCCTTAATCACAACACTGGACCAGCAGCACCAAATGAACACAACAGCAGCAACAATAGATACAAACAGCAACAACAACCGGATCAACAGCAACAAAAATCAACCAGGCAGCAACACTAATGACCAACCAGCAACACAAACGACCAAACGATCCTTAAAACAGTGCTGCCAGTGACAAAATAACAGCACTGCCAGTGGCTCGACACTTCCCAACTCAGCCAATAGCACCCAATCGATCTCAGCACACCAACACAAGAACCACAACAACAATGGACTAACAGCAGCAACAACCAACCAGCAGTAGCCAAAGAGTGGCAAACAGGACTTCAGCAACCAAACAAACGAAACAGTAACAAAGAAGCCAATGAAACAGTACTTGTCTATCCTTCTTGTTCTCTTTGTATGTTTGGTTTCAATATCGTATCTCCCCCCCTGTTCTTCTTAACTCACAGCTCTTTCTATCTATCTCTTTTATGTTCTTCAAAAATGTATCTTTGCTGCCTCTCTTTTCTCCTCCAGGTCTTCCAGTGTTCTCCCCTTTCTATAAGGCCTGTATCCCTTCTTATAGTCCACCAGCAGCTCCTAAGGTTACCCCCCTTTAACTGAATCCCCCAACCCATCATACTCCCTGCAAACCCATCATCCAATGTCCAGGTATGGACTAAAGCATTAAACTAGTGATCACATGAGGCTTAGTGGGATACCCTGCTGTATGGCAGGTTCCACTAGCCTCTCTTATGGGCAGGGCATTTAAAAATTAATACTAATTAACCTATTAACTATAACCAATTAACCCCCTTAATCTGAATCAAACAGTAACAGGCCCCTAAACTAATGAATTGCATACAGGCATACTCTTACATGAACAATCACACAAATGAGTTAACTCGTTGACGACGCTAATCGAAATGAATATGCATTTAAACATATACGCAATCAAACAAATGCTACAGATGAATAATTGACCAAATAAAAGTCTTGGGAGATGAAGAGCAAAACGGCAAACTAAGGAAAAAACAAGAACAAGCAATTCACATGATTAACACATTGAGCATGAAGAAAGAAAAATAGAAATACCGCATAAGCCGCAATCAAAGCTTGAACGAACCCGGACCAATCTCGGATTTGACTCCCATTTGGATTTTGGAGTCTAACGGAACTTAATCGAAATGTTTTCAAATGAAAACATCTCCACTAAGGTCTATTAGACCCCAATTTGTTTCGCTTTTGGACCCCGAATCCCTAATTAGATTTCTAGGGTTCTTGAGGTTCGAATTGGGGTTTGAGGGGTTCTGGTCAGATTCGAATGAAACTAAGGGCGGTAGGCGTGTAAGGGAGGTCTAGAGGTGGTGTGGTGTAAAGTTGGTGGCCGGCGGCGTAGTTTGGGTTTGACTCGAATCTTTGAATGAAGATTCGAGACGTTTGGTGGTGATTCGAGGTTAGCGGAGGCCGGATTCGTAACGGGGGAGGTGAGGGGAAGATTTTGGTATTAGTTTGGTGGCCGTTGGCCTACCGGAACCGCCGTGAGGCGATTTCCGGCAGGCGGAGCACGGCGGAGGAGGGCGGCGTTATGCTGGGTCCTTGAGAGCTTCTGAGAGACGAAGCGAGGGGGGGTCTGAAAGGGGGGCGGGGTAAGGAATTATGAATATATACTAAGCGTGGGATTGGATCTAGGCCGTTGGATCGATTTAGATCGACGGCTTGGATCCACCCACTTAACGAAACGATGTCGTTTGGGTAGGTCTTGGACCGGGCGGGTTTCTTCTTGTGTGGATATGGGTCGGGGCACAGGGGCGATTGGTGACCGTTGGATCAAATGATCTGAACGGCTCAGATCGATCCAAGGTGAGGGGGGCTGATCCAGTGGTGTGGGCTGGGCGGGTGAGTCGCTTGGGCCAGTCTTTTGGACTAAAACATGGCCCAATTCGGCTCTTTATGATGTATTATATGCATATGTGTATATATATATATATATATATATACATATACACAACTATTTTTTACTACAATTATCCCACATAACTACATATCACTTGAAAAATGTAAATCACATAAAAATGCAAAACCTAATGTATATATATTTTTTTTGTATTTTATTAATAAACATGCACACAAAAATGTAAATTTAAGATAAAATAACACAAAATCACAAAAATCATGCCTAACACGAAACTATTTTTATTTTGAATTTTCTGGGAGTACTTCTCAAGTAAGGCAAAAATCACGTGCTCACAATTTGTATCGAGGTTGCGCGTAAACACGCAGAGTTTTCGTGCAAAGATAAGTGAGCGGATATAAGCGATTTTGCCCATTCGAGCACTCCGTATGAAGCATTTTGGGAAAGTTTTGACCGAACCTTGCTTCAAAGGTCTCCTACATATCCCCTGGCTAAAAGGGAATCAGGTCAATGTAGTTCGGGAAGTTCTGGTAGCTGGGACTACCATGACTGTTGCGACCTTGCTGTTACTGCTGTTGCCGCTGTTACTGCTGTTACCACCGCTTAGCCGATTTCCTTGTTACACCGCACTAAGCAACAAAAACAAGAAGCTAGACTAAGTTACAGTACTACAAGTTCTTATCTATCCTTTTTAACTTGATCTTGTCGCGCTCCTTGCCATCCTGTCTGACTTGGCGTTCCTTCCGATGCTTCTTCTCTTCTTACGAACTTGGATTCATGCCGGAGATTTCTGTTACATTCTACCGCTTTCCTCTACCAAATTAAAACAGATCGCCACTCCATTCTCCAGGCGGGCTCCCTGATTTCAACTACAACTTCAAAATTAAATCGCCACTCCATTCTCCAGGCGGGCTCCCTGACTTCACTTACTACTCAAAATTAAATCGCCACTCCATTCTCCAAGCGGGCTCCCTGACTTCAACTACAACTTCAAAATAAAATCGCCACTCCATTCTTCGGGCGGGCTCCCCGACTTCAACTACTACTTCAAAATAAAATCGCCACTCCATTCTCCAGGCGGGCTCCCTGACTTCAACTACTACTTCAAAATAAAATCGCCACTCCATTCTCCAGGCGGGCTCCCCGACTTCGACTACAACTTCAAAATAAATCGCCACTCCATTCTTCCAGGCGGGCTCCCTGACTTCAACTACAACTTCAAAATTAAATCGCCACTCCATTCTCCAGGCGGGCTCCCTGACTTCAACTTACTACTTCAAAATTAAATCGCCACTCCATTCTCCAGGCGGGCTCCCTGACTTCAATTACAACTTCAAAATTAACTCGCCACTCCATTCTCCAGGCGGGCTCCCTGACTTCACTTACTACTTCAAAATTAAATCGCCACTCCATTCTCCAGGCGGGCTCCCCTGACTTCAACTACAACTTCAAAATTAAATCGCCACTCCATTCTCCAGGCGGGCTTCCTGACTTCAACTACTTCAAAATTAAATCGCCACTCCATTCTCCAGGCGGGCTTCCTGACTTCAACTACTTCAAAATTAAATCGCCACTCCGTTCTCCAGGCGGGCTTCCTGACTTCAACTACAACTTCACTGATTTCATCCTATCTTGATTACCTTCCTTGCCTCTTGTACCGTTTCCTTCTTCCCGCATTGCCTCTCGGACCACCTTTTCTTCTGAATTATCCTGTCTCGGAATTGCTGTCCCCCCGGTCGTATTACTTTTCTTCTGGCTGCTGGGGGGTATTTTGGAACTGTTTACTCGCCTGCTGGGGATGATGCTGCTGAGGAAGTATTCTTTGTTTCCTTCACCCCTCATCCTCTTCCTTCTTCCCATACCTCCTCTGGGACTCACGCTTTTGCCTCCTCGAACAAATTATGGGATGTAATACTGCTAGGAGAATTTCGAAGCCATTGTTTTATTTTCCCACAACTGCTGGGGGTGATACCGAGCTCAAATATTACCCCATCGTGCCGTCTGGCCTTTCTCAAAACTATTCTGCTCGGAGCTGGTACTTCCCGAAATCTTGTGTTGCTTTCTACCCTTATCCTCTGAGTCTTGCTTTCCAGAAAATTTTCGCAACAGGAGAAAATTTTCTGCCCCAGTTTGATAAACTTCTGGACGGTATGCTTTTCTGCCAACGAACCCTCTTTTCCTGCTTTTAAATCAAAGAAAAATTGTTAGTTTCCAAATGCGGTGAGTGGTCGCGCCACTCTTGTTGAGGCCATTTTCTTTTCTCTTTCAGCTGCTTGGCCTCTCTCGAACTTTGAGGGCGACGTTGACGCTTGCCTGGGGACGATGCTCTTTCCACGAACGACCTCTCATCTTTCCTTTTATTCCAATCTTTGGTTTGATCCGACTCTTTTAGCCGGTGATCTGTTGCGTGAAATCATCTTTCGGACATGCCACATGTGTCCATCATACTCCGTAATTCTTGCGAACCTTCCACTCAGCCTGTCATCCCAATCTCACTATCGTAACGACTTCTGTCTTATTGCCTCGTTCCACGCCTATTCACTTTCAATATACTGCTTTGGGAGACTTGGTAGTAAGCTTTGAAAAATCAATTTTCGAAAATGAAAGAAAAGAAAAGAATACTGACCGCAAATGACAAAAGAAGAGAAAAACTTTTCTGAACTCAAAAATAGGAAAACTTATCTGAATGTGTGCCTGATCCAATGGTTATGCCGCGCCTTTGAGATTAAACTACCCAGTCTATTCATGTCAATCACTTTCTGATACCGCGTCCCGCTAGAGGTAAACGGATGTCCCAACCTTGTCTCATGCAGACATCTTGTAACCATCTCATCCTGTCACCTCACAGTGCCCTTCAAAGGGTTTTCACTAATGAGATTCTCTCATTTCTCTCTATCTCCCGTCGCCTCACGGTGCCCGTAAAGGTTTTCACCGTAAGACTCTCTCATTTTACTTCTCTCAACTTCCTTCGCCTTAAGGTGCCCGCGAGGGTTTTCACCGTTAAGACTCTCTCATTTATGCTTTCTTTCCTCGCGGCGGGGTATCACCCCTGAGATTCCCTCTAGAGCGTTATCCCCTTTCGGCTTGTGCATCCTGGATTCAATCGAGGGTCGGGATGTCACTCTTGGCTTTCATTCACATGACTTGGCACTTCTCAAATACCGATCGAGAGGTCTTTCTGGTTCTTGATATGGTTTCTGCGCGTGAGGCTGAAGAAAGGGGTTTAGCCTCAACGGTTAGCTTACTACAACTTTCGGAATCCATACTATCTTTCAAACGAAACAATGACTTCTGCCCCAGTTTTGTTGCTTGGGGGATTTTTTGATTTTTATTTTATTATGACCGAGCCGTGTGGCGCCTACGTATCCTTCTTGAGGAATCAGGTCGAACGTAGTTCACTTTTTCTTGTATTACTTCTTTGTTTCTTTTCTATTCTGTTACACATCTTCCTCGATGATTCCGAAAGAGGGTATATGAAAGAATAATTAAGGCTCAAAGGGGGAAACAAAGGTTAAAGTGTTTGGGTAGTAGAAAAATTGCCTCCGTCATTTCATTCTCCGAAAAATGCCAAATACACACAAACGAAACCAAACGTTGACAAATGCATTAAAGAATTACACATAATATCTCTTGACCGCATCAGAATTGATAGCCATATCGGTGCATCTTCCCTCAACATCAGTCAGACACAGAGCGCCGTTGGATAATACTCTAGTCACCACAAAAGGTCCCTGCCAATTTGGAGCGAACTTGCCTTTCGCTTCGGCCTGATGGGGTAGAACTCTCTTCAGCACATGCTGTCCCACTTCAAATCTCCCGGGACGTACCTTCTTGTTATATGCTCTCGCCATTCTCTTTTGATACAATTGGCCGTGACATACTGCTGTCAATCTCTTTTCATCAATCAAGCTCAATTGCTCTAATCGGGTTTTGACCCACTCGTCGTCATCAATCTCGGCTTCAGCGACGATTCGGAGGGATGGAATCTCAACTTCTGCGGGTATTACTGCTTCAATCCCGTATACCAACAAGTAAGGAGTCGCACCTACCGAAGTCCGGACGGTAGTGCGATAACCCAACAGCGCAAATGGTAACTTTTCATGCCATTGCCTAGATCCTTCTACCATTTTCCTCAATATCTTCTTTATGTTCTTGTTTGCCGCCTCGACCGCACCATTTGCTTTTGGGCGATACGGTGTGGAATTTCGGTGTGTAATCTTGAACTGTTGACATACCTCTTTCATCAATCCACTGTTAAGATTTGCACCGTTATCCGTAATGATCATCTTTGGAATTCCAAACCTACAAATGATGTGGGAGTGTACGAAGTCCACTACCGCCTTCTTGGTCACCGATTTGAATGTTTTGGCCTCCACCCACTTGGTAAAATAATCAATCGTTACCAGAATGAACCTATGACCGTTGGAAGCGGCAGGCTCAATAGGTCCAATAACATCCATACCCCATGCGACAAACGGCCATGGTGCGGACATTGTATGCAATTCGGTCGGCGGAGAATGAATCAAATCTCCGTGTATCTGACACTGATGGCATCTTCGCACGAAACTTATACAATCCCGCTCCATAGTGAGCCAATAATATCCTGCTCGAAGAATCTTCTTTGCCAATACGTATCCGCTCACGTGTGGTCCGCAAACTCCCGAGTGTATATCCGTCATCACTGTTGTGGCTTGACTTGCATCTATACATCTCAATAATCCCAAATCTGGGGTTCTTTTGTACAGCACCCCTCCACTAAGGAAAAATCCGTTCGCCAACCGCCGAATAGCTCGCTTTTGATCTCCGGTTGCTTGCTCCGGGTATACTCCTAACCTGAGGTATTCCTTGACATCATGAAACCACGGCTCACCATCCACCTCTTCCTCTATCACGTTACAATAAGCATGTTGATTCCGGACATGGATGTGTAACGGATCGACACGAACCTTGTCCGGGTGATGTAGCATTGATGCTAAAGTAGCCAACGCGTCGGCAACCTCATTATGCATCCTCGGGATGTGCCTGAATTCTACCGATCGAAAGCGTTTGGTCAAATCATGCAAACACTGACGATATGGGATAAGCTTTAAATCTCTGGTTTCCCATTCTCCCTGAATCTGATGTACCAGAGGGTCCGAGTCCCCCAAGACCAAGACGTCCCGTACATCCATGTCCACCGCTAATCGCAACCCCAAGATACATGCCTCGTACTCAGCCATATTATTGGTGCAATGAAAACGCAGCTGAGCAGTAACAGGATAATGATGTCCTGTTTCAGATATGAGCACAGCCCCTACTCCGACTCCTTTTGCGTTCGCCGCTCCGTCGAAGAAGAGCTTCCACCCCGGATCCTTGGTTAGTTCTAACCCCTCAATTTGCAACACTTCTTCGTCTGGAAAATACGTCCTCAAGGGTTCGTATTCGTCATCAACAGGATTTTCAGCTAAGTGATCGGCCAGGGCTTGAGCTTTCATAGCCGTCCTTGTCACGTATATGATGTCGAACTCCGTAAGTAATATTTGCCATTTTGCTAACCTCCCTGTAGGCATGGGTTTCTGGAAAATATACTTCAACGGATCCAAACGCGAAATGAGGTAAGTGGTGTAAGAAGACAAATAGTGTTTCAGCTTTTGGGCTACCCAAGTCAGGGCGCAACATGTCTTTTCTAGATGAGTGTACTTGACCTCGTGGACTGTGAATTTCTTACTGAGGTAGTAAATGGCTCGTTCCTTCCTGCCAGTAAGATCATGCTGCCCCAGTACGCAGCCAAACGACTTCTCCAAGACCGTCAGATAAAGAATCAGGGGTCTACCTGGCTCAGGCGGAACTAGTACGGGTGGATTTGACAGATACCCTTTGATCCGGTCAAACGCTTCCTGACATTCCTGCCGTCCATTCTATCGCCGCGTCTTTTTTCAATAGACGGAATATGGGTTCACAGGTTGCCGTAAGTTGGGCAATAAACCTACTGATGTAATTCAACCTTCCCAACAGACTCATTACCTCTGTTTTATTCTTCGGCGGGGGTAACTCCTGAATGGACTTGATTTTGGACGGGTCCAACTCAATGCCCCGTCGGCTGACGATGAATCCTAGCAACTTTCCTGACGGAACTCCGAACGCGCATTTGGCCGGATTGAGCTTGATGTCGTACCTTCGAAGTCTTTGAAAGAACTTCCCGAGGTCGGCAACATGGTCTGCTTGACGCCTGGATTTCACGATCACATCATCCACGTACACTTCAATTTCCTTGTGTATCATGTCATGGAATACCGTAGTCATCGCCCTCATATATGTTGCTCCCGCATTCTTCAAACCAAACGGCATCACTCGGTAGCAATAAGTCCCCCACGGTGTGATAAAAGCCGTCTTTTCTGCGTCCTCTTCATCCATCAAAATCCGATGATATCCCGCATAACAGTCCACAAAGGATCCGATTTCGCGTCCGGCGCAATTATCAATCGGGATATGGATATTGGGAAGCGGGAAATTATCCTTAGGACTCACCTTGTTGAGGTTGCGATAGTCCACGCATACTCTGATCTTTCCGTCTTTCTTTGGCACCGGTACTACGTTAGCC